>CM038728.1:7619762-7819762 GCA_021613375.1 Megaleporinus macrocephalus
TTTTGTGTTAGGTTCTTTGTGTTTTTTGTTATATGTAACATTATGTGTTATACTTTGCGTTATGTAACTTTTTGTGTATAATATTTTGCGTTACGTAACATTTTGTGTGTAATATTTTGCGGTATGTAACATTTTGTGTGTAATATTTTGTGTTATGTAACATTTTGTGCGTTATGTTTTGTGTTATGTAACATTCTGTGTTATACTTTGCGTTATGTAACATTTTGTGCATTATGTTTTCTTATGTAACATTTTGTGCGTTGTTTTGCGTTATGTAACATTTTGTGTTATCTTACGTTCTATGTTATTTTGCGTTATGTAACATTTTGTGTGTTATGTTTTGTTATGTAACATTTTGTGCATTGTTTTGTGTTATGTAACATTTTGTGTTATACTTTGCGTTATGTAACATTTTGTGCATTATGTTTTGTTATGTAACATTTTGTGCATTATGTTTTTTTATGTAACATTTTGTGCGTTGTTTTGTGTTATGTAACATTTTGTGTTAGCTTACGTTCTATGTTATTTTGCGTTATGTAACATTTTGTGCATTATGTTTTGTTATGTAACATTTTGTGCGTTGTTTTGTGTTATGTAACATTTTGTGTTATCTTACGTTCTATGTTATTTTGCGTTATGTAACATTTTGTGCGTTATGTTTTGTTATGTAACATTTTGTGCGTTGTTTTGTGTTATGTAACATTTTGTGTTATCTTACGTTCTATGTTATTTTGCGTTATGTAACATTTTGTGCCTTATGTTTTATGTAACATTTTGTGCGTTATGTTTTGTGTTATGTAACATTTTGTGCGTTATGTTTTGTGTTATGTAACATTTTGTGTTATACTTTGCGTTATGTAACATTTTGTGCATTATGTTTTGTTATGTAACATTTTGTGCGTTATGTTTTGTTATGTAACATTTTGTGCGTTATGTTTTGTTATGTAACATTTTGTGCGTTGTTTTGTTATGTAACATTTTGTGTTATCTTACGTTCTATGTTGTTTTGTGTTATGTAACATTTTGTGTTATACTTTGCGTTATGTAACATTTTGTGCATTATGTTTTATGTAACATTTTGTGCGTTATGTTTTGTTATGTAACATTTTGTGCGTTGTTTTGTGTTATGTAACATTTTGTGTTATACTTTGCGTTATGTAACATTTTGTGCATTATGTTTTGTTATGTAACATTTTGTGCGTTATGTTTTGTTATGTAACATTTTGTGCGTTGTTTTGTGTTATGTAACATTTTGTGTTATACTTTGCGTTATGTAACATTTTGTGCATTATGTTTTGTTATGTAACATTTTGTGCGTTGTTTTGTTATGTAACATTTTGTGCGTTTTGTGTTATGTAACATTTTGTGCGTTATGTTTTGTGTTATGTAACATTTTGTGCGTTGTTTTGTTATGTAACATTTTGTGCGTTTTGTGTTATGTAACATTTTGTGTTACCTTACGTTCTATGTTATTTTGCGTTATGTAACATTTTGTGCGTTATGTTTTGTACTATGTAAAATTTTGTGTTATTTTGCGTTATGTAACGTTTTGTGTATTTGTAAAGTTTTACGTGTTATATCTTGTGTTATGTAACGCTTCGTACTGTGTACTCTCAGCTTCGTCAGTTTAAAACACAAATCTCTGAATGTAAACTATTCACCAAAAACCGATACACTTAACACTTACAGCCTATTTACCTTCAACTTCCATCATCAGAAGGTGCTTTTTCCAGCCTGTAACTGGAAGATCTCACTCCGGACACTATTCGCCACCGCTGTAGGAGGCGTGTGGGCTGGGGTTTAGTTTTCTGCCGCGCTGCCCCTTTAAGAGATGTAACTCTCCCCGCCCCCCGTCTCCGCTAAAGTCAACGATGTACTTAGAGGAACGTCCCGAGCAGCATCTGCGGAGCCATAAATACAACCGCCGTCATTCTGAACAGCACCTATTTCCCGCCTCACCGCTCCGGTGATGATGTCATATTTTAACCCCCCCCCCTGCCCCCCCCCTCCCCACCTCAACCGACCCCCAACACTCAGATCGCTAAGATCTCCCTCAAACACGGCGAGGCCCTAGCCGAACGACATTAAAGCCGCGGCTGTGAAGGAGATCAGGGCTAACCGCTAGAGCTGAAGTGCTAATTTGAGGCTAGGGCTCAACGGCTCAGGAGCTCCGGGATGCGAGGATTCGTCCTCTGTTGACGTCCCCCGCCTTAAATCAGGACTCCATTTATTTCTCCTCCATTTATTTCTCCATCAAAACCCACATTTTCCCCTTTAATCGCACCCACTATGTAGCGAGCGCTAACGGAGGCCTTAGCAAGCATTTCTTTTACTGGTGGTTGTTTGGGATACGCTACGGGGGACAGGGCTGGAAATCAGGGCTAACTTTTTGGTAATAACACTAGTTAATACTAGTTTATACTGGATAATACTAGAAATGTAATCTTTTCCTGTACAGTTCGTTTATCATGGCCACAATAAAAGATAGCAACTAGTCATTCATACTGGTTTTTGCACCTCAGTAGCTTGTATCCGTTATTCGCTACGGTCCACAGAGCCATGTTTCGAAGATCCTGGCACTACAATATATACACACGTGGACAAAATTGTTGGTACCCTCCTGTCCAAAGTAGAAAAAACGCTCTAATCCCAGCCAACTTGTCCATATGGGCCCTAGATTGTTTTTTATCTGGGCTGTAGGGGTCTACGTGCGCTTGTAGTTGCTTTCGATTGGTGATAAATGGTCCCCAGTTGGTTAATATCATGTAGCCCTAGTTGGCCTACAGATGTGGGTCCTGGTTGGGTTATATCATTGGGCCCCAGTTGGGCTACAGTTGTGGGTCCCGGTTGGGTTATATCCTTGAGCCCCAGTTAGGCTACAGTCCTGGGTCTCGGTTGGGTTATATGTTTGGGCCCCAGTTAGGCTACAGTCCTGGGTATGGTTGGGTTGTATTTTTGGGCCCCAGTTGGTCTACAGTTGTAGGTCCCGGTTGGGTTATATCTTTGGGCCCCAGTTGGTCTAAATTTGTGGGTCCTGGTTGGGTTATATATTTGGACCCCAGTTGGACTACAGTCCTGGGTCCCAGTTGGGTCATATCTTTGGGTGCCAGTTAGGCTACAATCCTGGGTATGGTTGGGTTGTATATTTGGATGCCAGTTGGTCTGCCATCCTGCGTCCTGGTTGGGTTATATTTTTGGGCCCCAGTTGGTCTACAGTTTTCCTGGGTGGGTTATATCTTTGGGCACCAGTTTGACTACAGTTGGGTGTCACGGTTGGGTTATATCTTTGGGCCCCAGTTGGACTACAGTTCTGGGTCCCGGTTGGGTTATATCTTTGGGCCCCAGTTGGACTACAGTTCTGGGTCCCAGTTGGGTTATATCCTTGGACAGCAGTTGGACTACAGTCATTGGGTTACATCTTTGGGCCCCAGTTGATCTACAGTTCTGGGTTTTGTTTGGGTTATATCTTTGGGCTCTAGTTGATCTACCGTCCTGGGTCCCGGTTGGGTTACATCTTTGGACCTCAGTTGAACTACAGTCATGGTTCCCAGTTTGGTTATATCACTGGGGTCTAGGTTGGGTTAGAGTTGTGGGCCTTTCTTAGGCCGCAGCATGGTTACAGTTATGGGTCCAATTAGGCTACCATTGGGGTCCCCAGGTGGGTTACCATTGTGGAGCCAGATAAGCTGCCATTGTGGGCCCAAGTTAAGTACAGTGGTGGGCACCATTTGGGACAGTAAGGCCACATTCGTTTTCCCAACAAGGTTCCAGCTCTTTCCGTTATGGCTGTATTATTCACATGAGCCCCACTTGCAGCCCTGATTGGCCTCATTAGTGGTCCACATGGGGTCCATATGGAGCCAATAGACAAATCTTTGTGGACCCTAACTAGGTTGCCTAAAGGGGGCCCAATTTGCAGCCCATCTTGGACCATATTGGCTGGGATGGCATTAATAATAATAATAATAATAATAAGTGCTGTAATAAACATTATATTGTGTTGGTTCTTGGAAAATGGACTTAATTGTCTCCATCTTTTTGGCCTGAAGTGTCTACTTAATGTGTCCTGCTTTGGGTCTCGGGATCAGATCCCATCTAAGACCCCAGGATGATGTGTGTTACCAGTGGGTAGCAGGTTTTATTAGCACTGCCATTGCTGTTTTGCCCTTGACCAGTGCATTTAACCCCACTTGCCTCAATTATACCATAGCATGGCATCCATCTTCCTCATTACAGCGCTGATGGCCTTGAAAACACCCCACCAGGGGACCTACATGTGAGCTGGAAGGTAAATACTATAACACTGTAATTCATAACCATGAGGAAGACGTTCGGTTCCATTCACCTCCACACACAACCACTGCAGTTTAGCATTAGTATGCCAACCTGAACTAGCTCTTCAAAGGCCGACTTACCGCAATCTCCCATCTCGCGTAAGGCTGCTCGTCCGCCAGGAAGTCTACGGTGTCCACGGGCATGTTGCTGAGTCGCGGGACGGCGCAGTCGACGGCCTTGGAGCTCAGGAACGTGGCTTTGGTGCGCTGCTCCGCTCCGCCGAGCCACTCCGCGTTCACGCGCTGTGAAACCACAAAACAGGACTCAGTTAGCAGCGTACGAGAGGAAAACTCAATATACAGCCGTGGTCAGCAGGTCAGGGTTGGACAAGCTGATCGATACGTCCGCAAGACATGAATTATGAAGACCACCAGAGCGTGAAAAAAGCAGCGAAGGCCAAAAACATCCCGTTCCAGCAGCGTGCGTGAAGAAATCCATTACAGACTGTAGCTCATCTGTTTCTCTGGGTACTCAGGACTCCCACAGGGCAGGTATTCTTTGGGTGGTGGGTCATTCTCAGTTGCTGGAGTGTTTAAACACTGTGTCCACTCACTGTCCACTCTATTAGACACTCCTACCTTGCTGCTGGTCCACCATCTGCTGCTGCACACCATCTCTAGTTCTTTATCAGTGGTCACAGGACGCCAGTTGGGTTATATCTTTGGACCCCAGTTGAACTACAATCATGGTTCCCAGTTGGGTTATATCTTTGGACCCCAGTTGAACTACAGTCATGGTTCCCGGTTGGGTTACATCTTTGGACCCCAGTTGAACTATAGTTATGGTTCCCGGTTGGGTTACATCTTTGGACCCCAGTTGAACTACAGTCATGGTTCCCGGTTGGGTTATATCTTTGGGCCCCAGTTGAACTACAGTCATGGTTCCCGGTTGGGTTATATTTTGGACCCCAGTTGAACTACAGTCATGGTTCCCGGTTGGGTTACATCTTTGGACACCAGTTGATCTGCAGTCATGGTTCCCAGTTGGGTTATATCTTTGGGCCCCAGTTGATCTGCAGTCATGGTTCCCGGTTTGGTTATAGCTTTGGGGTCTAGGTTGGGTTAGAGTTGAGGGCCTTTCTTAGGTGGTTACAGTTATGGGTCCCGTTAGGATACAACTGGGGTCCCCAGGTGGGTTACCATTGTGGAGCCAGGTAAGCTGCTATAGGGGGCCCAAGTTAAGCTACAGTGGTGGGCACCATTTGGGACACTGTCTTTGAGCCCAGTAAGGCCACATTTGTGTTCCTACCAAGGTTACAGTTCTTTTCGTTATGACTGTATTATTCACATGGGCCCCACTTGCAGGCCCCACTGATTGGCCTCATTAGTGGTCCACATAGGGTCCATATGGAGCCAACAGACAAATCGTTGTGGACCCCAAATGGGTTGCCTAAAGGGGAACCAATTTGCAGCCCATCTTTAACCTGCTGCACTGCTTCTCTAGTCCTTTATCAGTGGACACAGGACACCGCCCACAGGACACTGCTGTCTGGATAGTTTTGGTTGGTGGATGATTCTCAGTCCAGCAGTGATGCTCAGGTGTTTAAACACTCCAGCAGCTGCAGCACTGTGTCTGATCCACTCACACCAGCAGAACACACACTCCAGTGGGGGTCCTGACCATTGAAGAACAGGTTACCATTCTGATTGGCTGCCTTGCTGAATTAAAACAAACAGTCTGGACTAAAAACCTTATAACATCTTATAACATCAGCCTCAGTGAGACGGCCCTAGTTCGGAGCAAGGCGGGTTTATGCAAATGGGCACATCTGTGACATCACAAAGGAGCTGAGAAGTGGACATGCACTGTTCTAAATGAAACTGATTGGAGGCTCTTTAATGTTAAACCTGGTGCCTGTATAACGAGTGGTGCTGATGTTGTACCAGCTGAGCTGAACGCGGGAGCGCCCGAGTCCGTCCTCGCGTCCTTGTAGCGCTTTAGCGCCTTTAACGCTAACAGAAGGAAGCAGTGATGAAGGATTATGTTTGATGATTTGTTCGTCGGAGCCTGAATGTGAACAGACTTCGCCCGGCCGAGCGTTCCTCTCCGATCGGAGCGTGGGATAAATCATAGAGGAATAAATTAAGCATGAGCGTATTCGCACGATGTGGATGAAGGACGCCTAAACTTTGGCCTTCTGTATAATTTTCATCCTTTTCTTCTTCTAAAAAAAGATAAAGAACGCTCGTCCTTCAGAGAGAGACAGAGAGAGACAGAGAGAGATACAGACAGAGAGACAGAGAGAGATACAGAGAGAGACAGAGAGAGAGATACAAAGAGAGATACAGAGAGAGATACAGAGAGAGACAGAGAGAGAGATACAAAGAGAGATACAGAGAGAGATACAGAGAGAGACAGAGAGAGAGAGATACAAAGAGAGATACAGAGAGAGAAACAGAGAGAGACAGAGAGAGAGATACAGAGAGAGTCAGAGAGAGACAGAGAGAGACAGAGAGAGATACAGTGAGAGACACAGAGAGACAGATAGATACAGAGATACAGAGAGATACAGAGAGAGAGATAGAGATATAGAGAGATACAGAGAGACAGATAGAGATACAGAGAAATACAGAGAGAGATACAGAGAGAGACAGATAGATACAGAGAGATACAGAGAGATACAGAGATACAGAGAGATACAAAGAGAGACAGAGAGAGATACAGAGAGAGACAGAGAGAGATACAGAGAGAGACAGAGAGATACAGAGAGAGACAGAGAGATACAGAGAGAGATACAGAGAGACACAGAGATACACAGAGAGAGAGAGCGATGCAGAGAGAGATACAGAGAGACAGAGATACACAGAGATACAGAGAGAGACAGAGAGATACACAGAGAGACAGAGAGAGACAGAGAGCGATGCAGAGAGAGATACCGAGATAGATACAGAGACAGAAAGAGATACAGAGAGATACAGAGAGAGACAGAGAGAGATACAGAGAGAGATACAGAGAGACAGAGAGACAGAGATACACAGAGAGACAGAGAGAGACAGAGAGTGATGCAGAGAGAGATACAGAGATAGATACACAGACAGAAAGAGATACAGAGAGATACAGAGAGAGAGACAGAGAGAGATACATCCCAGGTATCCCAGGTGGTTGCTAAGTACTGATTGGTGGTTGCTATAGCTAGTGGAATTGCTATGAGGTAACGATGCCGTCCCAGGTGGTTGCCATGGCGCTGTTATGCGTTTACTATTGTATCCTAAGGGGTTGTGATGTTACTGCTTGGTGATTGCTACAGCACCCCAGGTGGTTGCCAAGGTATTGCTAGGTGATTGCTTAGGTATCCCAAGTGGTTGCTAAGCTGCTGCTTTGTGATTGCTACGGTATCCACAGGTGTTTCTGTCCATCATTTCACTGTGAGAAGACGCCTCAGCTCTATGAAAGGATGCGTAGCTGTTCAAGAAGAAGCTCCTCATGGAGAAAAGGAAGCTGAACAACACAGTCCAGAACCTCAACACCACTAACCATGTTCTGGGGTTATCTGGATGGTGAGAAGCGGAACCAGCTTCTAAGACTGAACTCTGAGGAACGGAAGCTGGAATGAAGGTTCCTAACGCTGAAGGAAGCGAACAGCTTGGCCGTGAATGAAGTGACGGGTTTGGAAAGTGGCCCCCGAGCGAAATCCCTCGTTCTCCTGCTATTTACTCTGTTTACGTCTCCCTCGTTCGTCCGCTCCTCCCCGCGCTCCTCTCCGGCTCGCTGTGATAATTATAAATGGAGACAGATGGCAGGTGGGTATTAAGCACACTTACGCCACCACTCATAAACTCTCTCTAATGGAATATCATAACAGACGGCTTCAGTCCGGCGAAAGCCAGAGTCACGCAAATTAGAGAGTTTAAGAGCTTCGAGTACGACAGTAACTGCTAGAAACAGCCCGGAGCTCTGAATCCAGTTCAGCCTGGACCTTTAACCTCCGCGGGCTCAGGAGAACTGAAAGCCATGAATGCTTTCAGTGGAACCGATGAAACGGCCAATGAGTGTAGAGACAAAGAGGAGTCCTCAACCAAGTGTACATTCAAATAATAGCATTATTTTTCGAGAACTTCATCCTCAAGGTCCACTGCAAACGTCTGTCCAGAGTGACCATCAGAGTGACCATGTGATAAGGCACAGGACTCAAAGGTAAGATCCATATGCGGGCTGTTTATTGAGAACATCGGTGGAATGCTATGAGCAGAGTACTGGGCAATGCGAAGGGGTGGTTACCAGGCAACCAGAGAAACCTAGGGAGATGTCCAGGCGAAAGGGCTGAGCAGATTAGAAGACGAGTAGAGATGGAGGGATTACCCGAGCTCAAGCCGGAGATTCCAGGCATTGGTTCTCGGCAGCAGAGTATGGATCCAGGAGATGATGTCCTGTAAGTCTGGTTCCAGGAGATAGTTTCCTGTAAGAGCAGTGGTTAGAGCAGCTCCACCCTAGGCCGGGCTCGGTTTGGTCCAACTAGCTGACGCTAAGCGTGGCACGGCCAGGTAGGCTTGGGTCCCCTGGGTACCCTGACTTGACTTGGCTTGACGTAGACAGAGAATCGATGACTTGGCCTGACCTCACTGGGTGGGCAGCGAGTTTGACTTGAACCTGACTGTGTTCTGGGGTTTTTTGGATGGTGAGACAAGGAACCAACTTCTAAGACTGAACTGAATCTCCTGAAAAAGAACGGAAGATTAACTGGAAATAGGCTTGGCTCAGAGTGACATGGCCGGGTTCAACTTGACTCGGCTGGTCTTGGCTTGGAAGGCTTGGCCCGGTTTTGCTTGGCTTGGCAGAACTTGACTGCACCCAGTTCAACGGGACTTGGCTCGGACTCAGCTTGGCGTGGCCTGGGTCAGCTTTCGCCTAGCTTTGCTTAGCAGAGGTCGACAAGGGGCTTGGTTTGAACAGACAGAATTCCGTTCAATCCCACGAGGTGTGTGTGTTGGGCACAATGATTGAGGGGATAATGAGTGCCAGGTGGTGGAAATGAGAGGGGCAGTTGCAGTGTGTTCTGGGCTACTAGAACTCGGGGGACAAAGACTGTATAGTCCTGTAGAGATTTTATTGTCCTGCATAGAGACCGTGCTGTTTTGCCGACAGACTGTATAGTCCTGCAGAGATTGTACTGTCCTGCAGAGACTGTACTGTTTTGCAGACAGACTGTATAGTCCTGTAGAGATTATACTGTCCTGTATAGACTGTACTGTTTTGCAGACAGACTGTACAGTCCTGTAGAGACTGTACTGTTCTGCAGAGACTGTACTGTTTTGCAGACAGACTGTACAGTCCTGTAGAGACTGTACTGTTCTGCAGAGACTGTACTGTTTTGCAGACAGACTGTATTGCTCTGTAGCGGAACCATACTGTACTGCAAAAAGATTGTACTGTCCTGCTTAGAGACTGTACTGTTTTGCAGACAGACTGTATAGTCCTGTAGAGATTGTACTGTCCTGCTTAGAGACTGTACTGTTTTGCAGACAGACTGTATAGTCCTGTAGAGATTGTACTGTCCTGCATAGAGACCGTGCTGTTTTGCAGACAGACTGTATAGTCCTGCAGAGACTGTACTGTCCTGCAGAGACTGTACTGTTTTGCAGACAGACTGTATAGTCCTGCAGAGATTTTACTGTCCAGCAGAGACTGTACTGTTTTGCAGACAGACTGTACAGTCCTGTAGAGATTGTACTGTCCTGCAGAGACTGTACTGTTTTGCAGACAGACTGTATAGTCCTGTAGAGATTTTACTGTCCTGCAGAGACTGTACTGTTTTGCAGACAGACTGTATAGTCCTGTAGAGATTTTACTGTCCTGCATAGAGACCGTGCTGTTTTGCAGACAGACTGTATAGTCCTGTAGAGATTGTACTGTCCTGCAGAGACTGTACTGTTTTGCAGACAGACTGTATAGTCCTGTAGAGATTGTACTGTCCTGCAGAGACTGTACTGTTTTGCAGACAGACTGTATAGTCCTGTAGAGATTGTACTGTCCTGCAGAGACTGTACTGTTTTGCAGACAGACTGTATAGTCCTGTAGAGATTTTACTGTCCTGCAGAGACCGTACTGTTTTGCAGACAGACTGTATAGTCCTGTAGAGATTTTACTGTCCTGCATAGAGACCGTGCTGTTTTGCCGACAGACTGTATAGTCCTGTAGAGATTGTACTGTCCTGCAGAGACTGTACTGTTTTGCAGACAGACTGTATAGTCCTGCAGAGATTTTACTGTCCTGCAGAGACTGTACTGTTTTGCAGACAGACTGTACAGTCCTGTAGAGACTGTACTGTCCAGCAGAGACTGTACTGTTTTGCAGACAGACTGTATAGTCCTGTAGAGATTGTACTGTCCTGCAGAGACTGTACTGTTTTGCAGACAGACTGTATAGTCCTGTAGAGATTTTACTGTCCTGCATAGAGACCGTGCTGTTTTGCCGACAGACTGTATAGTCCTGTAGAGATTGTACTGTCCTGCTTAGAGACCGTGCTGTTTTGCAGACAGACTGTATAGTCCTGCAGAGACTGTACTGTCCTGCAGAGACTGTACTGTTTTGCAGACAGACTGTATAGTCCTGCAGAGATTTTACTGTCCTGCAGAGACTGTACTGTTTTGCAGACAGACTGTACAGTCCTGTAGAGACTGTACTGTCCTGCAGAGACTGTACTGTTTTGCAGACAGACTGTATAGTCCTGTAGAGATTTTACTGTCCTGCATAGAGACCGTGCTGTTTTGCCGACAGACTGTATAGTCCTGTAGAGATTGTACTGTCCTGCAGAGACTGTACTGTTTTGCAGACAGACTGTACAGTCCTGTAGAGACTGTACTGTTCTGCAGAGACTGTATTGTTTTGCAGACAGACTGTACAGTCCTGTAGAGACTGTACTGTTCTGCAGAGACTGTACTGTTTTGCAGACAGACTGTATTGCTCTGTAGCGGAACCATACTGTACTGCAAAAAGATTGTACTGTCCTGCAGAGAGACTATACTGTCCTGCAGAGAGACCGTACTGACCTGTAGAGACTGTACTGCCCTGCAGAAAGACTATAATGGATAATGAACTCGGGCTTGGTGGAAATCGATTTCTGACCGTGAGTTTGGTGATGATGCAGGCGAGCTTCGGTGAGTCGATGAAGCCGAGTCCAAACACTCTCACGCTGTCGCAGTCCTGAGCGCGGACATCACACACACCGCCGTTCTCCAGGTCAGTCAGCTCCACCGGCTGGCCTGGAAACACACAAACACAACAGGTTTCACAACAGGTGGAACACGATGTCCACTTCTAAAAGCTCCCTCACAGAAAGTTAGTACAGTAAATGGTTATGAATACACTGTCTGATGTCTACATTGACATGCAGGTTCACTGGTGGTCCTGGTGGTCCTGATAGTACATACATTCAGTCTGTTTACATCTCACACATATTTAACTTGAGTGAACAGCAGATACTCACAGTCTCACATACAGGGGGCGGAGCTACTAACAGCCCTGTCTCTCTTAAACATTACTTAATTTTGTCTCAACTAAGAGCAAAGACACACACACACACACACACACACACACACATAGACAAAGACACACACAGACACAAAGACACACATATACACTAGCACACACACACATATATACATATACACACACACACATACACAAAACACACACACACATACATACATACATACACACACATGCACAAAGACACAGACACTAGCACACACACATACAAAGACACACGCATACATACATACACACATACACAAAGACACACACACACACACAAACACAAAGACACACACACATACACAACACATACATACATACACACATACACAAAGACACACACACACACTAGCACACACGTACATACATACACACACACATACACATACGCAAAGGCACACACACATATACATACACACACACACATACATACACAAAGACACACACAAAGACACACACACACACTAGCACACACACATACATACATACACACACTCATGCAGACACACACACACATACATACACACATACACAAAGACACACACACACTAACACATACACACATACAAAGACACACACACATATATACATACACACACACATACACACACACATACACAGACACACACACAAACATACACACATAGTAGCACAAACACACATACATACAAACATACACAAAGACATACACACACACACAAACACACACATATACATACACATACACAAGCGTGTACGGTCACACACTCTCCAGGTGAACATGTGTTTCTCGTCGTTTTGATATGAGACACTCTGAAAAGGTCAAATCTGAAACTCGCTGCTTCTTCACGCTTCATCCTAAATGTCATTGATTTCCAGTGACACGACCCGGCGTCTGAATCCCTCCTGCCCCAGATCAGGACCACCAACCCCGCCCCCACCCCCGTTCAGGACCACCAACCCCGCCCCCACCCCCGACCAGGACCAGGACCACCAACCCCGACCAGGACCAAGGACCATTCCCGCCTGCCCCTGACCAGAACCATGACCACCAACCCTGCCCCACCCCCGACCAGGACCAGGACCACCAACCCTGCCAACCCCTTGACTAGGACCAGGATCAGGACCAGGACCACCAACCCCGCCTGCCTTCTACCTGGACCAGGACCGCCAACCCCGAATAGAACCAGGATTAGGACAAGGACAACCAGCCGAACTTCCCACACCTAGACAACCCACCCAACCCCACGTATTATACCCACCCCACCCAACCTAGATCACCCACGTCACCTAGACAACCCGCCTCCACCCCAAACAAAGCCACCCACCCCACCCCAACCAGCATCAGTACATAAGACTGTTTCTCTCAGTCAGCGAGAAGAAAACGAAATCTCAAGCACAGGACACGCTCCGACCCGAGTACTCGGGGAACTGAAGGTTACATACGGAGAATGCAGCCTTGCGTGGAATGTTAAGCTGTCCTTCGCGGCAGATGTTCCTAAATTAAAAAGAAGAATTCAAAGAACGAAAACCACGGACACTCGCGGACACTACAAAGACTATTTCAAGTACATCAGCGCTGAGAAACAAATCAACCTTTGCAGTGCAGTACAATGTCTGAAGGTCCAAAAACGTCTGGAGGACTTTAGTGGAATGTTCTTAGTGTGTCTTATCCATCTGAGGAACTGAAGTTTTCTGCCTTTGTTACAGATCTGTAAGAGCGAGGGGGCTGCACACGTACACTGAGGTCTTTAGTGAGGGTCCTGCACCGATACACCAGAGCCACCAGCGGGGGACCTGCACAGGTACACAGGAGCCACCAGCGACGGTAATGCACATGAACTCCAAAGCCACCAGCAAGGGTCCTGAACACATACACCAGAGCCAGCAGCGAGGGTCCTGCACTCGTATACCAGAGCCACCAGAGAGGGTGCTGCACACATAGACTGGAGCCACCAGAGAGGGTGCTGCACACGCAGACTGGAGCCACCAGAGAGGGTCCTTCACCCATACACCCAAGCCACCAGCGAGGGACCTACATAGGTACACCGGAGCCAGCAACGAGGGTAATTCACATGAACTCCAAAGCCACCAGCAAGGGTCCTGAACACATACATCAGAGCCAGCTGCGAGGGTCCTGCACTCGTATACCAAAGCCACCAGCGAGGGACCTGCACAGGTACACTGGAGCCACCAGTGAGGGTCCTGAACACGTACACCAGAGCCACCAGCAAGGGTGCTGTACACATATACAGAAAGCATCAGTGTGGGTCCTGCACATGTACACAGGAGCCATCAGTGAGTGTGCTGCACACGTACACCTGAGCCACCAGCGAGGGTCCTTCACCCATACACTCAAGCCACCAGCGAGGGTCCTGCGCTTGTACACCAGAGCCACCAGCGAGAGTCCTGAACATGTATGCCAGAGCCACCAGCAAGGGCGCTGTACACATACAACAGAGCCAGCAGTGAGGGTCCTGAACACGTACACCAGAGCCAGCAGCGAGGGTCCTGCACTCATACTCTAGAGCCAGCAGCGAGGGTCCTGCACTCGTACACTAGAGCCACCAGTGATGGTCCTGCACTTGTACACAGGAGCCATCAGTGAGTGTGCTGCACACGTACACCTGAGTACACCTGCACATGATGTTCAGTGGTGAGGTGATCAGAGTGCTGTGCGATGTTGAAGACGGCTCAGCCAATCACAGACCTCTCTGTTGAATAGTTCTCTCTGTTTTCTGTTTTTGTCCAGTTTGTTTATTTCACAATTCAACCGAGGATACATTTACATTCTCTCCAATCAAAATCTTTAACTCACACAAAATTGCTTTCAATTCCGCCTCACCGACCAACGGAACCAGCGAGCTGCGGCAGCGGCAGCTATGATCAATACCCGCACCAGGCCCTACTACAAATCAGCCTTTAGATCCTCACTTCACTTCCAGCGCCCAACCTTCATCCGCCCGCCTCACATCTCCGAGGACGCCAAGGAACTCTCGCTGCAGGTCCAGTGTAAACTTAAAATAGACGCACTTAGACGGAACGCTAAGCCGTGCTGAAAGCCTGGCTGAGGCTGAAGAGTCTGGGCTGGTTCTCCGGGGGAAGGAAAGCGAAGAGTGATCCTGAAGTAAATGAGAGCCATCGCTCGTTCACCCTCTAGAGGGGCAGCGTTCAGGCACTTAACCCGCTTCCGCTTTGTCCCGGGTCGACTCTGGATTCAATGCACTCGACAACCTAAACGCTATATAACGAAGTTCACTTGTTTGCCAAGCTAACTCTTTACCTATAGTCATGTGCCAAAGTCTGAAAAACACAATCAGGGTAGAAGTTTAGATACTAGAGTTTAAAAATACTTCTGTAGAAGTTGAAGTATCAACTCAAGCTTTTTACTCCAGTAAAAGTGTAAAAGTACTGCTTTCAGAACTACTTAATGTATAAAAGTAAAAGTAATGTAAAAAGTTTAGGCTGCACCACAGGGGTCTATAGTGCACTAGCCCACCTCCCCCAAAAAAACCCATTCTTCTAAAAGCCATAATGACTATAATGTTATATTAAAATATTAATGTTGATAAATTTGGGATGCGCTAGGCTTCCTGTATCAGCTCATATACGCCCATTGAACATGAATGTAGTTTATTACAATGTAAATATATTAAAGAAGCATATCTGTTACTACTGAACATTAACATGTGTTTCATGGAGCAGAAGATATGATGACTAGTTGTCTATAAGTATTGTAATGAGGTCAAACTTCAAAGACATATTATCAATAATCTTTACTGGAATGTAAATGTACATGAATGAAAACAAGCTGAAATGAAAACGAGACTATGTTTAAAATGTAAGGAGTAGAAATGGAGTATGTGTACTTTCTATTCCTTACATTTACACTCCATTATCAGTACTTTCTACTCCTTACATTTACACTCCATTATCAGTACTTTCTACTCCTTACATTTGCACTCCATTATCAGTACTTTCTACTCCTTACATTTACACTCCATTATCAGTACTTTCTACTTCTTACATTTACACTCCATTATCAGTACTTTCTACTCCTTACATTTACACTCCATTATCAGTACTTTCTACTCCTTACATTTACACTCCATTATCAGTACTTTCTACTCCTTACATTTACACTCCATTATCAGTACTTTCTACTCCTTACAATTACACTCCATTATCAGTACTTTCTACTCCTTACATTTATACTCCATTATCAGTACTTTCTACTCCTTACATTTACACTCCATTATCAGTACTTTCTACTCCTCACATTTACACTCCATTATCAGTACTTTCTACTCCTCACATTTACACTCCATTATCAGTACTTTCTACTCCTTACATTTCCACTCCATTATCAGTACTTTCTACTCCTTACATTTCCACTCCATTACCTGTACTTTCTACTCCTTACATTTCCACTCCATTATCAGTACTTTCTACTCCTTACATTTACACTCCATTATCAGTACTTTCTACTCCTTACATTTACACTTCATTATCAGTACTTTCTACTTCTTACATTTACACTCCATTATCAGTACTTTCTACTCCTTACATTTACACTCCATTATCAGTACTTTCTACTCCTTACATTTACACTCCATTATCTGTACTTTCTACTTCTTACATTTACACTCCATTATCTGTAGTTTCTACTCCTTACATTTACACTCCATTATCAGTACTTTCTACTCCTTACATTTACACTCCATTATCAGTACTTTCTACTCCTTACATTTACACTCCATTATCAGTACTTTATCAGTACTCCATTAGTACAGATAATGGAGTGTAAATGTAGGGAGTAGAAAGTCAGTATAGAAAAGCAAGTATATATAGAAAAAATAAGAGGGCCAAGTACTAAGCCTTATGTTTACAGTGTAGTTTATAGTGTTAGCACCACATACTATTTCAAGCAGTTACTTAGAGAGTTAGTTAAGATGTTCACCAGACACCACCACCAGAGGAGGAGAACCTTAGGGAGACAACTTTTCTGGGCCCCATGGGTTGGATGCAGAAGGGTCGTTTTGATTACTACGCCAAGAAAAGCAAATATAGATAGAAAAAAGAAAAGGGCCAAGTACCGAGCCTTGAGGGACATAGTTTTCTATGTCACCTAAACCAGTGAGGCCAAGCTCGGCTAAGATAAGGAGCTAGCATAGCATCATGCTAACAGAGCCCCACACCATACCAAGCAGTTAACAAATAAGGTGTCAGTCTGCTAGCTTAGGTTGAGCTAGCAGAGCCTCATGATAACCAACCCAACCTCATATTGATATGTTAACAGGATGGAGGAGTGTCAGCCTACCAGCTTAGCTGGCGTTAGCTTAGTAACATGCTAACAAAGCCACATGCCATATCAAGCAGGGGTACAAATTAGGTGTCGGTCTGCTAGCTAAGCTGGAGCGAGCATAGCCTCGTGATAACAGAGCCAACACCACGCCAACCAGTTACTAGCTGAGCTGGCACTAGCATAGCATCATGCCAGCACAGCCACATTAAATATAAAGGAGGTCACTGGCAAGCTAGCATAGCCACATGCTAACAGCACCAGACACCATATCAAGTAGTTAACTGGACAGATAGCTCATAGCTTAGCGGACTCTAGCATGCTAACTAGGGAAGCCTAGAGAGGCATGTCTTCTGGGCCCCATGGGACGTTTACTTGTCCAAGAAAAGCAAGTATTTATAGAAACAAGAAGGCGGCCGAGTACAAAGCCTTGTGGGACACCATTCTGAATGTCATCTAAACCAGTGATGCCGAGCTTGGCTAGGACAGGCAAGAGGATCTTTAGGGAGGTGCATCGTCATCGCTGGAGAGCTGACTGGAGAAACTTGGGAACCAAGATGACCTGCTTCCCCTTACAAAACAGTAGTTTATTCAAGTGTACCATTAGTTTACTTCTTTTAAACTAAAAGGAAGTGAGTATGCTTTCAGTTTACTTTTTATGTACTTCTCAGTGATATACTAAACACAGTTATACTTAAGTATGCTTGGGTTATACTGACAAGTATAGAACAGTCTAAGTATATTTGGTCTTTACTTGTACTTTATCTTTTGATTGAGATAGTAGAAGTAAGTATTCTTGCTCGGCACAAAAACACATCCGATAGAATATTTATTTAAAATTTGATTTATAAATATTTATAAAGATACAAATATGTTTCTTAATCTGAGTGTGTCTTGTTTATTTTATGTGTGTCCACTGGTGAGTAAGTAAACGTTGTTAAGTTCTATTTTAAGTAGAAAAAAAATCTTAAACCTAGTCATATACTTAAAAGTACAACAACAATATAAGCAGTAAATTATAAGTCCATCTGAAGAAAACGTACAAGCTAGTAAACTAACAGTAAACCCTTAAGATTACTTTTAGTGTAGTTGCAGTACAAAAGATGTAAACTAGTTGTATACTTGGTTTACTACTCTTACACTTAAGAGTGTACTTAAAAGTATACTTTTAAAAACTAGAAAGTGGCCAATTTACTCCCAAGAACTATTAAAATAGTACATATGCAAGTGTACTACTAGTACAATGACATTAGTATAGTAACTGCATAAAGTAAACTTAATAAAATGAACTTTAAGTATACTTATTTTCTGTAAGGGTGAACTCGGAGAAGAAAATGAAGATGAAGTGTGCTATGAAGGTCACTCTCTACTCTCTAAACTGCAGAAATCCATGTGGTGGGATTAAGTGCAGGAACAGGCTGGAATGGATGGAGTTGAAACAAACAGAGCTCTAACGGCGCAGACTGTAAAGCCGAAGGCCCGGCTGGCCGTAAACAGAGCCATGGGCTTCAGAGGAGCAGGCCTGATGGATCTTTCTATGGTGTGTGATCAGTCGGCCAATTAATCAGATTTATCCTGCCACCCGGGTCCCAGAGCGGACGCTGTAAATCACAGTGATCCCACTACGGGGGCTGAAGCCTGCAGCTCCATTACAAGCGACCCCCTCTGTTCTTAAAGCGACAGGCCTGCTGAAGCAAACAGCACACACCAGCATGCTGGTTTAAACTGGTACAGTGCTGGTGCTGCCAGGCCATGTTGGATGACCAGCATACCAGCACCAAAACAAAACATATGCTGGTATTTGCTGGTGTTACTGGAGTATGGTTACTCAGGTAGTCCTCTTACTTTAAATGTGGTCAGTCAGCCAAGACAACTCTTACAGAAAATAAGTATACTTAAAGTTAATTTTAGTATGTATACTTTATGCAGTTACTATACTAATGTCATTGTACTAGTAGTACACTTGTATATGTAAGTATACTTTTAAGTACACTTTAAGTGTAAGAGTAGTAAACCAAGTATAAAACTAGTTTACATCTTTTGTACTGAAACTACACTAAAAGTAATCTTAATGATTTACTGTTAGTTTACTGGCTTGTAAGTTTTCTTCAGATGAACTTATAATTTACTGCTTATATTATTGTTGTACTTTAAAGTATATGACTACCCTTACAGAAACTAAGTATACTTAAAGTTCATTTTATTAAGTATACTTTATGCAGTTACTATACTAATGTCGTTCTGCTAGTAGTACACTTGTATATGTACTATTTTAATACTTCTTGGGACTAAATTGGCCCACTTTCTAGTTTTTAAAAGTATACTTTTAAGTACACTTTCAGTGTAAGAGAAGTAAACCAAGTATACAACTAGTTTACATCTTTTGTACTGCAACTATACTAAAAGTAATCTTAAGGGTTTACTGTTAGTTTACTAGCTTGTAAGTTTTTTTAAGTGAACTTAACATAACACTTGTAATTTACTGCTTATATTATTGTTGTACTTTAAAGTATATGACTAAGTTTAAGGGTTTTTTCTACTTAAAATAGAACTTAACAACGTTTACTTACTCACCAGTGGACACACGTAAAATAAACAAGACGCACTCAGATTAAGAAACATATTTGTATCTTTATAAATCTTTATTAATCAAATTTTAAATAAATATTCTACTGAATGTGTTTTTGTGCAGAGCAAGAATACTTACTTCTACTATCTCAATCAAAAGATTAAGTACAAGTAAAGACCAAATATACTTAGACTGTTCTATACTTGTCAGTATAACCCAAAGATACAAATATGTTTCTTAATCTGAGTGTGTCTTGTTTATTTTACGTAAATGCTTGAAGGAAGGATGTTTTATCAAACATTGCTGTGCGTGACTGAAACATGATTGTATCTGGTCTCAGTGTAAGGAAAATGAGAAGGTGTTGATAAAGTTACCATGAAAATGACTGTTCGGCTAAAAACAGAACAGATACTGAGCTTCCCAGTCAATGTTGTTGGTACTGTGTTATCAGTATCCCAATATTCCCATCTCCAGTGTTGGGATGGGATATTCTAATGTTTACTACATAGTGATTAACTAAATACGGAACCAGCGAGCCAATCGAGACACAGCCTGTGAGGGTTCTTGGGTTGGAATACTGTTAGCTTAGCTTAGCACGGTTGCTCAGGCCAACTGAAGGACTTCCACAGCTCCGTCACGAAGGAGCTTCAGCGCCAACAAAGGCCGCCATCTGTCTCGTCTCTGGCGATACACGTGGCGAGGAAGAGCTACATGAAACGAGTTTAGGGACTCGAGATAACGGCGTCCAATGGAAAATGTAATTAAGCGCCGTATTTTAGGCATATGATGCAACATAGCTGGGAAAGTGGGCTTGATTAAAAGAACAGGGCCAAAAAACAAAGACGAATTTGATCCACAGCCACCGAGAGTTCCTCGCCACCATCTGTGAAAGGCAGCTGCGGCGGAAAAACGTCCCCGTGCCCGTCTAATTAAACACGTTTTGGCTCCCAAACAGGCCTTCCAAAAAAAATACCGTACTGTCCCACAATAAGACACGCGAAAGACAAGACAGCGGATTAAATTTAGAACAAAACACCTGCGTTCAGGGAGCTTTCAGGACTCATCACTCACGCTCATCTTATTCAGCGGCGAGAGATCCGAACAGGTCGGCAAAGAACTGGGACTGCAAAGGAACAGTGTTGGTGATGATAAAGTAATGAAGGGATGAAGGAACAGTGTTGGTGATGATAAAGTAATGAAGGGGTGAAGGAACAGTGTTGGTGATGATAAAGGAATGAAGGGATGAAGGAACAGTGTTGGTGATGATAAAGGAATGAAGGGATGAAGGAACAGTGTTGGTAATGATAAAGGTATGAAGGGATGAAGGAACAGTGTTAGTGATGATAAAGGAATGAAGGGATAAAGGAACAGTGTTGGTGATGATAAAGGAATGAAGGGATGAAGGAACAGTGTTGGTGAAGATAAAGTAACGAAGGGATGAAGGAACAGTGTTGGTGATGATAAAGGAATGAAGGGATGAAGGAACAGTGTTGGTGATGATAAAGGAATGAAGGGATGAAAGAACGGTGTTGTGATGATAAAGGAATGAAGGGATGAAGGAACAGTGTTGGTGATGATAAAGGAATGAAGGGATGAAGGAACAGTGTTGGTGATGATAAAGGAATGAAGGGATGAAGGAACAGTGTTGGTGATGATAAAGGAATGAAGGGATGAAGGAACGGTGTTGTGATGATAAAGGAATGAAGGGATGAAGGAACAGTGTTGGTGATGATAAAGGAATGAAGGGATGAAGGAACAATGTTGGTGATGATAAAGGAATGAAGGGATGAAGGGATGAAGATACAGTGTTGGTAATGATAAAGGAATAAAGGAATGAAGGAACAGTGTTGTGATGATGATAAAGGAATGAAGGGAGGAAGGAACACTGTTGAGAATGATAAAGGAATGAAGGGATGAAGGAACAGTGTTGGTGGTGACAAAGGAATGAGGGGATGAAGGAACAGTGTTGGTGATGATAAAGGAATAAAGGAATGAAGGAACAGTGTTGGTAATGATAAAGGAATGAAGGGATGAAGGAACAGTGTTGGTGATGATAAAGGAATGAAGGGATGAAGGAACAGTGTTGGTGATGATAATTAAGGAATGAAGGGATGAAGTAAGAGTGTTGGTGATGATAAAGGAATGACGGGACGAAGGAACAGTGTTGGTGATGATAAAGGAATGAAGGGATGAAGGAACAGTGTTGGTGATGATAAAGGAATGAAGAGATGAAGGAACAGTGTTGGTGATGATAATTAAGGAATGAAGGGATGAAGAAACAGTGTTGGTGATGATAAAGGAATAAAGGGATAAAGGAACAGTGTTGGTGATGATAAAGGAATGAAGAGATGCAAGAACAGTGTATGTGTGATGATAAAGGAATGAAGGGATGAAGGAACAGTGTTGGTGTGAATAAGAGGAATGAAGGGATGAAGGAACAGTGTTGGTGATGATAAAGGAATGAGGGATGAAGGAACAGTGTTGGGTGATGATAAAGGGAATGAGGGGATGAAGGAACAGTGTTGGTGATGATAAAGGAATGAAGGGATGAAGGAACAGTCTTGGTGCTGATAAAGGAATGAAGGGATGAAGGAACAGTGTTGGTGATAAAGGAATGAAGGGATGAAGGAACAGTGTTGGTGATGATAAAGGAATGAAGGGATGAAGGAAACAGTGTTGGTGATGATAAGCATGAAGGGATGAAGGAACAGTGTTGGTGATGATAAAGGAATGAAGGGATGAAGGAAGCAGTGTTGGTGATGATAAAGGAATGACGGGAGAAGGAGACAGTGTTGGTGATGATAAAGGAATGAAGGGATGAAGGAACAGTGTTGGTGATGATAAAGGAATGAAGAGATGAAGGAACAGTGTTGGTGATGATAATTAAGGAATGAAGGGATGAAGGAACAGTGTTGGTGATGACAAAGCAATAAAGGGATAAAGGAACAGTGTTGGTGATGATAAAGGAATGAAGAGATGAAGGAACAGTGTTGGTGATGATAAAGGAATGAAGGGATGAAGGAACAGTGTTGGTGATGATAAAGGAATGAAGGGATGAAGGAACAGTCTTGGTGATAAAGGAATGAGGGGATGAAGGAACAGTGTTGGTGATGATAAAGGAATGAAGGGATGAAGGAACAGTGTTGGTGGTGATAAAGTAATGAAGGGATGAAGGAACAGTGTTGGTGGTGATAAAGTAATGAAGGGATGAAGGAACAATGTTGGTGATGATAAAGGAATGAAGGGATAAAGGAACAGTGTTGGTGATGATAAAGGAATGAAGGGATGAAGGAACAGTGTTGGTGATGATAAAGTAATGAAGGAATGAAGGAACAGTGTTGGTGATGATAAAGGAATGAAGGGATGAAGGAACAGTGTTGGTGATGATAAAGCAATGAAGGGATGAAGGAACAGTGTTGGTGATGATAAAGGAATGAAGGGATAAAGGAACAGTGTTGATGATGATAAAGGAATGAAGGGATGAAGGAACAGTGTTGGTGATGATAAAGGAATGAAGGGATGAAGGAACAGTGTTGGTGATGATAAAGGAATGAAGGGATGAAGGAACAGTGTTAGTGATGATAAAGGAATGAAGGGATGAAGGAACAGTTTTGGTGACGATAAAGGAATGAAGGGATGAAGGAACAGTGTTGGTGATGATGAAGGAATGAAGGGATGAAGGAACAGTGTTGGTGATGATAAAGGAATGGATGGGCGGGGCCAGAGAGATGTCAGCCTTGTGATTGTTCGGGGGAATGATTAATATGGTGAGATATACTGGTCAGCTATTGGTCAGTTGAACATAACATCATTTTCCTATTGGCTGATCAGGGAACAGCACTCTGCCGCATCAGAGCTTGTACTCCTGTTTATATGGCATCACATCTGAAGCCACTGTGCCTCAGATCAGGCTTAAACACGCCTGCCTCAGTCAGTCGTGCAGTCGGCGGACTGCTTAATTAGTTAATTGGTTGGGCTGTAATTAGATCTGAGCGTTTGCTTGGAAAGGCTGAGGCTCCCTGAGGATCTGGAGGTGCGGATCCAAAACCGATTATGAACTAAGCCTTTCTGTAACGGGGTGACGCTTCAGATTATAGAACCGATTCTGTTTCCTGCTCGGAATTTCAGAGAAAGAATAATATATTTTGTAAAATGTATCTAATAGCAGAATTCCGATCTGTGCTGAAAAGCTAAGTGTGCCAGAATTTCACTATTGATTATTGATTTAATGCTCAATATATTTATGCTTCATATTTCGTCACTGTTCAAGAAAAAACATGTCCATTTTTATATTATCCTATATTATTTTTAAACCTTAAAACTTAAAATCTTAAATATAAATAAGATTTTAAGATTTTAAAATCTTAAAATCTTATTTATATTCTGTGTATACGGTGTATATAATATACGGTAAAAGGAGTCCGCCGCGGCAGACGCAGCCAAGCCAAACTCACCATTCGTCAGACTAACTACCAGACAACATGACCTAGCAACCATCACCATAGGATACCATAGAAAAAAACTGCTTTTATTTACTTCAACTTATATTATTATACTTTATATATTTTGTATATATTTTCATTTTATTTTTTTGTTATCTTATTTATTGGTGAATGGAGGAGCAGCAAAGTAAGAACTTCATTGTAAAGTGTAACTGTCTGTTCTGCTGTGCATAAAATAAAACTCTTCAATAAAACTCTTGAATCATAGCAACCACCTGGTATATCATAGCAACCACCTGACCACCTCAGCAGCCATATAAAATTCCAAAGCAGCTGGCTAGCAACTCTTTAGCAAGCAACCCTCCAGGTTTGCATAGCAACCACCTAACAACATATTAGCAGTCATCTAGAATAGCATAGCAACCATGTAGCAACACCTTAGCAACAACCTGAGATAGCATAGCAACCACTAAACAACCGCTTAGGAACTACCTTGAATAACTTAGCAACAACTTAACAACTACCTGGGATAGCAAAGCAACTACCTTGCAACACCTTAGCAACCAGCTGGGATATCACAACAACCACCTGACCACCTTAGCAGCCATCTGAGATTCCAAAGCAGCTGTCTAGCAACTCTTTAGCAAGCAACCCTCTAGGTTTGCATAGCAACCACCTAACAACATATAAGCAGGTATCTAGAATAACATAGCAACCACTGAGCAACCACTTAACAATTGCCTGGTATAACCATGTAACAACACCTTAGCAACCACCAGGGTTATGTTGGGATACAATAGCAACTACATAGCAACAACACTTTAGCAACCAACCAGATTCACATAGCAACCGCCTAACAACACCTTAGCAACCACCTTGAATAACATAGCAACAGTGTAATAATTACCTAGAATAGCATAGCAACCATCTAGCAACACCTTAGCAACGACCTGAGATAGCATAGCAACCACTGAACAACACCTTAGCAACGACCTGAGATAGCATAGCAACCACTGAACAACAGCTTAGCAACCACCTTGATTAACATAGCAACAATTTAAGAACTACCTGGGATACAATAGCAACTACATAGCAACAACTAAGGAACCACCTGGATTACCAAAGCAGCTGGCTAACAACTCTTTAGCAACCATCCAGATTCACATAGCAACCAACTAACAATACCTTAGCAACCACATTGAATAACATAGCAACAGCGTAAAAATGACCTTGGATAGCATAGCCACCATAGAACAACACCTTAGCAATGACCTAAGATAGCATAGCAACCACTAGACAACCGCTTAGCAACCACCTTGAATAACATAGCAACAACTTAACAACTACCTGGGATAGCATAGCAACTACCTTGCAACACTTTACCAAACACCTGGGATAGCATAGCAACTACCTTGCAACACCTTAACAACAACCTGGGATAGCATAGCAACTACCTTGCAACACTTTACCAAACACCTGGGATAGCATACCGACCACCTAGAAATAATCTCATCAATGACCTAGGATAAAATAATCACGTTGCAACACCTTGGCAACCATAGGGGACGTCATAGCAACCGCCTCTAAACAATCTCTACAACCACCTGGTATAATATAGCAATCACCTTGCAATACCTTAGCAACCACATGGGATAGCATAGCAACAGCCTGACAACACCTTAGCAACCACCTGTGATAGTAGCAACTACCTAGCAACACCTTAGCAACCACTTGGGATATCATAGCAACCACCTCTAAACAATCTTGACAACCATTATATATGGGATAATATAGCAATAACCTGGCAACACATTAGCAACCAACTGGGATAGTATAGCAACAGCCTGACAACACCTTAGCAATTACCTTAGACAATATAGCAACCACCTAGCAACACCATAGCAACCCACTAGGATAGCATCATAGCAACAGCTTATCTGCGACCAGTTTAACGTAACGAGCTTAACGAGTCCGTGGCTCTGACTCTCTCTGCTGCACTGAACACTTACTGATGGTGAGGCTGCAGTCGTAGCGGCTGTGTCCTGGATCACACTGGCACCCCCATTCCATACACTTCCCCTTCCCGTTACACAGATTGGGACATCGCAGGGCCATCGCCACGTCCAACGCTCCGCCGGACACTGTGAGGGGTCAGATACATGTTTCTAATGAACACTGTTCAACAGTAAGTGAAGAAGGTTTATGTTCTGGACGCTGGTGAGTGGTGTGATTCAGGAACGGGCCGGTACCGGAGGCTCTGTTCTCCAGCCAGCGTCTCTCGCACTCGTTCTCTAGGAAGGGCAGCAGAGCGTCCTCCCAGGCCAGGTCGTCCTTCAGCTGGAGGTCCAATACGCATAAGTCCACGGCCTCCTCCAGCCGCCGGCCCAGCGCCCCCCCACAGGCCACGCCCACCGTGGAGTTCGCCAGGGCCAGCCGGCACAGCTCCAGAGCTTTGGTGGAGGTGAGGCCGCCGGGGGTGGGCCAGGAGGGCTGGGCGGCCAGGCGGTCCGAGGACAGGTGGTCATCCGGAAAGAAATATGCCAGGTTCCCCAGATCAATGTGACCGAGAGTCTGGAGGCTCTGAACACGGACCTGTCGTCTATTTCTGTGACCTGATGAGGGGACCGGAACCGGCTCGCTGTAGATAGATAGATGGATAGATAGATAGATAGATAGATAGATAGATAGATAGACAGACAGACAGACAGACAGACAGACAGACAACAGGCAGAAAGATAGATAGATTATATTGTATTGTGTTGTATTGTATTGAATTGTATTGTATTGTATTGTGTTATATTGTATTGTATTATATTGTATTGTATTGTATTGTGTTGTATTCTATTGTATTGTATTGTGTTATATTGTATTATATTGTATTGTATTGTGTTGTATTGTATTGTATTGTATTGTGTTGTATTGTATTGTATTGTATTATGTTGTATTATATTGTATTGTATTGTGTTATATTGTATTATATTGTATTGTATTATATTGTATTATGTTGTATTATATTGTATTGTATTGTGTTATATTGTATTATATTGTATTGTATTGTATAACATTGTATTGTATTGTGTTATATTGTGTTATATTGTGTTGTGTTATATTGTATTGTATTGTATTATGTTGTATTCTATTGTATTGTGTTATATTGTATTATATTGTATTATGTTGTATTATATTGTATTGTATTGTGTTATACTGTATTACATTGTATTGTATTGTGTTATATTGTATTGTATTGTATTGTATTGTATTGTATTGTATTGTATTGTATTGTTATGTTGTATTGTATTATATTGTATTATATTGTATTGTATTGTGTTATACTGTATTGTGCTGTATTCTATTGTGTTATATTGTGTTATACTGTACTGTATTGTATTGTATTGTATTGTGTTATACTGTATTGTGCTGTATTCTATTGTGTTATATTGTATTCTATTGTGTTATATTGTGTTATACTGTACTGTATTGTATTGTATTGTATTGTATCGTATTGTGTAATATTGTATTGTATTGTGTTATATTGTATTATATTGTTTTATATTGTATTGTATTGTATTGAGTTATATTGTATTATACTGTATTATATTGTATTGTATTGTATTATATTGTATTGTATTGTTTTCTATTGTATTGTATTGTATCGTATTGTGTAATATTGTATTGTATTGTGTTATATTGTATTATATTGTATTATATTGTATTGTATTGTATTGTATTGAGTTATATTGTATTATACTGTATTATATTGTATTGTATTGTATTGTATTGTATTGTATTGTTTTCTATTGTATTGTATTGTATTGTGTTATATTGTATTATAATGCATTGTATTACAGAAACGTGTAGAAATGGTGAAAGCTGCAGGTGATAGTAGTGAGTGGACGGTAATGACCTGCTGAACTGAGGGCTCGTGGGGTAAAAGAGCAAATCCATCCGCAGCTCATCCTCAGTGAGGTCGCTCGGCACCGCCGGCCTGCGGGGGGTGAACTCGGCCGTGGCGTCTCTGGAGGGAAAGAGCGAGGTCTGGTCCACGTGGTCCCGAGAGAGGCAGCGAGGGGCGGCCGTTTCCTGGACGTTGTGAGTGGCGTACTCGCTCTGACAGGCGCAGAAGCTCTGCGTTATCTGCTCGGCCTCAGCAGGTGGCGTTCTGTCAAACAGGCTCTCCCCGGGCTGCAGCCTGACACGAAGGAATAAAAGAGAGAAATACGGCCTCCGGAAATGAGCTTCCGCATTAGCCTTCTGAATTAAGCCTCTGAGACATGCAATCTAGAGAGGATTTAGGATTTGATAAAGGTTAGCTGTTCAATTTGACTCCCACCCCCGTCCCCCATCACCCCACCCCACCCCATTCTTTATCTCTGGGAGAGAAAAAAATGTAACTCAAGGTTACGAGGAGATAACAACACAAATCTGAATTTTAACGGCTCTCTCTGTACCCAGAGCTCAGCGTCGCTCCCGGCTTTTAGGAATTATGATGAAAATCTGAGGAAAAAACTCATACACTGTAAACTTTTACATCCAATCAGCACATCTCCATAAGGTGTTTCTAATAAAGAGGCCAGTTAGTGGACATACAAGGTAGGTGCTTCTAATAAAGTGGCCAGTTAATGGACATACAAGGTGGGTGTTTCTAATAGAGTGGCCAGTTAGTGGACATACAAGGTAGGTGTTTCTAATAAAGTGGCCAGTTAGTGGACATACAAGGTAGGTGTTTCTAATAAAGTGTCCAGTTAATGGACATACAAGGTGGGTGTTTCTAATATAGTGGCCAGTTAGTGGAAGTACAAAGTGGGTGTTTTTAATAAAGTGGCCAGTTAGTGGAGGTACAAGGTCGGTGTTTCCAATAAAGTGGCCCTGTTAGTGGATATACAACGTAGGTGTTTCTAATAAAGTGGCCAGTTAGTGGAAGCACAAGGTAGGTGTTTCTAATAAACTGGCCACTAAGAGGAACCACAATGTAGGTGTTTCTAATAAAATGGCCAGTTAGTGGAAGTACAAGGTGGGTGTTTCTAATAAAGAGGCCAGTTAGTGGACATACAAGGTGGGTGTTTCTAATAGAGTGGCCAGTTAGTGGACATACAAGGTAGGTGTTTCTAATAAAGTGGCCAGTTAGTGGACATACAAGGTAGGTGTTTCTAATAAAGTGTCCAGTTAATGGACATACAAGGTGAGTGTTTCTAATATAGTGGCCAGTTAATGGACATACAAGGTGAGTGTTTCTAATATAGTGGCCAGTTAGTGGGAGCACAAGGTGGGTGTTTCTAATAAAGTGGCCAGTTAGATGATAATAACTGAACCAGTTAGAGAGTGATGTAGTATTGCTGTACCTCCAGTCCTGTATGAAGCGCTCCAGCTCGTTGTTCTGGTAGATGGTGCCCTCTGGGCTGTGGAGGTCGTTGTGAGTATTCCTGTCGAAGGTGCCGCAGAGGCCGCGGGTGCTGTTGAAGTCTCGGCTCGGTGCTCTGACGGAAACACTCATCCCCCAGTCTGCAACATCCGCTCGCACAAACGCTCCGGAGGGAAACACGATCTGTAAAGATGGGAAACTTAGAAACTCACAGTCGTTCACAGCAAGCTTACAGCATCTTTTACTTTTTCATCTGCATCAAAACAGAATTAAATCACACTTTTTGGCTGTAGGTACTAGATAAGATAAGATAATCCTTTATTAGTCCTATAGTGGGGGGAATTCACTGTTTACAGTAGCAAAGGGATAGCAGGGCACTCAGTACAAACAATAGATAAATAAACAGTACAGTACATACAATATAAATAATAAAAAGCCAAGATTAAGATTGTATTTACAGATAATTGCATGCTGCTTTTTAATTGCACAGGATTATAGAAAAATATTGCACATTATGTTACACTGAGAAAATTCTATTTTCTGTAAGTGTGTAGTGTTTAAATGTGTGTGTATATAGTCTGCTGTGTATATGTGGTCTCTTGGGAGGAGCACTGGTTGTAGAGTTTAACAGTACCAGGAAGGAAGAACCTGTGATATCAATACTATTAAGATCTGGGCACAATATGTTGCTAGAACATCTGTCTTTCTCTATTATAACCTTGAAAACCATAATAGCAGCTTTGCTGTAAATTCATAACATAAATTACATAAGTATTATTATTACTACTATGAAACCAATTGATAAATTATGTGGTTAGATAATTAATTACATAAAGATTACATGAACGTCAAATTTGAGTCTGTCATATATATATATATATATATATATATATATATATATATATATATATATATATATATATATATATATACACATTTAAAACGCTTAACCTAGTTAAAATGTCAAGTATTGTTAAAACTTTATTTTCCGAAATATTTATTTTCTTAACAATTTTTTATTAACTATTATTAAGCAATGAATAATAACCTAATAAAAAGAAACATAACATTACATAGCCAATTTAGAAATGTGTTAATGTAATTATATCTTTTGTTAAAAAGGTTTTTGGTGACTAATTGACTAATAAATTAAATGTTAACTGATTGTAATTTTCAGATAAAACATACTTGAACAGTTTTTAAGTGATATTTAACAAATACGATCAGATACTAACGATCTGAATTTACAACAACCAAATGATAAATTAAGGACTCATTAATAAAGATCTTATAAATGTAGTCTTTCCAGTTCATTTAAAAACACTTAATTACAGTTTATTAACAGTTATGTATTGATATTTATGAATGAATAAGGTCCACTTCAGCTGTGGTCTTGCAGATTTATTAGCAAAGACATTTTAACCATATTTTAGCATTTGTAGACTATCTGCTACATATTTGTAAGCTTTTATTTTAATAATCTCACTGATATCAAAATAGAATGAAATCTCCCTTATTGGCTGTAGTTTCTATAGTTTCTTTCATTAGATCTGGGCACAATGTGTTGCTAAAACATCTTACTCTATTACAACCTTGAGAACCAAAGTAGCAGTAAATTCTGTAAATTCAATTTACATAATATATATTTATATAACATTCCTTATATACTTTCAATTGAAAGATCATATAATTAACAATTGATAAACTTTTAATAACTTTACTGAAGACTTTATTAACACAAGATAGAAATACATTTGTTTCACTTTTCTAAACTTGCTTACAAATGTTATGTTCCTATTTATTAGGGTATAATTAATAATTTACAAGGTCTTTATAAACTGCCTGTTATAATGCTTTGTTAATAACTGTTAATAAAGTAGAAATTAACAAAGTGTTGTTACTTGTTCCCCAAGTATTAATTACATAAATATGTCAACATGTAATTAATTACATTAATTACATGTTGACATATTAAACTTATTTGCAGGCAATTTTACTTATTTTAGGTAATTTGATCAAGAGAATGAATTAATATCTATTTTTACACAACAATGTTTAAAAAGCATTCATTAATGTGATAATTTTTCCACATAAAATTACTTAATAAAGGAAAAATATCTAAAAAAAGACATGAACTTGAGTGCTTAAAATAGTATAAAATAGTCTTAACACTGAAACATTTAAGATAGTTTCACTTTTTCCAGGCGTGTACACAGAGCAATAACTTTTGAATCAAATTCAAATCATTATAAAATATATCCTGTTTTAACGAAAGGTTGGAACCTCCACACAGTGTCTCCGCTGAGCTATGAGTCCAAAATAATTAAACAAAACATAAGACAAGACGCTCTGAGGTGTGAACAGTGGGGGGGGGGGATTAATGCTAAACCCCAAATCAGGTGCATCCGCTTAACTTTGGCAGGAAGGTGAGCTTATTTAAAAGTTTTAGATGTGCTAAACTGAAAAAGTCGTCTTGTTAAGTTGCTCCAACTGTAGCTTTGCTGTCTATAACAATAGCTAGAGTCTCATCAGTTTCCTCTTCTTTGAAGTTAGAAAGTAGGACATCGAACCACTTTGTACTCTGTTCACTTATTTATATACGAAATATGGAGCATTTGGCTGAATATTCAACAGAACAAGCAATTAACTTCGACCGAAGTGCCAAAACATTTCATTCTCCCGGCAGGAGTGAGGATCTTATCCCGCATGATGCCAGTCTGGCTTTAAGACAATGACAAACAATTCATTTCGGCTGTGCTTGGGTTGAAACGCCGCTTCGAAAGCTACTGCGCTAACATAATTACACTGCACACAAGCACTAGCTTTTATTATGTACTTACATTTACTGCCAAATCAGTTTAATATTACATTTTTTCCAAGTTTTTGATCAGAATTATATTTTCCTGCCATTTGTAGGCACGTTTTCACTTCTATTAATGTGGCATATTTTGTGATAATATGTTTGCAAAGTCATTTAGAGATGTTTAGTGTGCAACGTTTCATTTTCTGAAAACTACAAAAATCATTTCACACCAAACCACAATATATCAAACTAAATTTACACTGAATTAAGCAGAAATGCTTATAAAAACTGGGGAATTAACATCACTAACATTAACATTGGCCTAGCTAAACTCCCTAGTAACCACCTGGAATATCACAGCAATGGCTCAGCTAAACTCCCTCGTAAACACCTGGAATACCATAGGAATGGTCAAGTAAAACTCTTTAGTAACCACCTGGAATACCATAGCATTGGCCTAGCTAAGCTCCTTAGTAACCACCAGGAATACCATAGCATTGGCCTAGCTAAACTCCTTAGTAACCACCTGGAATACCATAGCAATGGTCTAGCAAAGCTCCTTAGTAACCGCCTGGAATACCAAAGCAATGGTCTAGCAAAGCTCCTTAGTAACAACCTGGAATGCCAAAGCAATGGCCTAGCAAAATTCCTTAGTGAACACCTGGAATACACTAGCAGTGGCCTAGGAAAACTCTTTAGTAACAACCTGGAATACCAAATCAATGGTCTAGCAAAGCTCCTTAGTAACAACCTGGAATACAAAAGCAATGGTCTAGCAAAGCTCCTTAGTAACAACCTGGAATACCAACGCAATAGCCTAGCAAAGCTCCTTAGTAACAACCTGGAATGCCAAAGCAATGGCCTAGCTAAAGTCTTTGGTTACCATTGGGAATACCAAAGCAATGGCCTAGAAAAACTCCCTAGTAACACCTTTAATATCATAGAAATGGCCTAGCAAAACTCCTTAGTAACCACTTGGAAAACCAAAGCAATGGCTTAATCAAACTCCCTAGCAAATCTTCTTAGTAACCACTTGGAATACCAAAGCAATGACCTAGTAAAGCACCCTAGTAAGCAACTGGAATACCAAAGCAATAGCCTAACAAAGCTCTTTAGTAACAACCTGGAATGCCAAAGCAATGGCCTAGCAAAATTCCTTAGTGAACACCTGAAATACAGTAGCAGTGGTCTAGCAAAATTCTTTAGTAAACACCTGGAATACCAAAGCAGTGGTCTAGCAAAATTCTTTAGTAAACACCTGGAATACCAAAGCAATGGTCTAGCAAAGCCCCTTAGTAACTACATGGAATACCAAAGCAATAGCCTAACAAAGCTCCTTAGTAACAACCTGGAATGCCAAAGCAGTGGTCTAGCAAAATTCCTTAGTTAACACCTGAAATACAGTAGCAGTGGTCTAGCAAAACTCCTTAGTAACCACTTGGAATACCAAAGCAATGGCCAATTTAAAGTCCTTAGTAACAACCTGGAATACCAAAGCAATGGCTTAATAAAACTCCCTAGTAACCACCTGGAATACCATAGCAATGGCCTAGCAAATCTCCTTAGTAACCACTTGAAATACCAAAGCAATGGCCTAGCAAATCTCCTTAGTAACCACTTGAAATACCAAAGCAATGACCTAGCAAATCTCCTTAGTAACCACTTGGAATACCAAAGCAATTGTCTAGCAAAGACCCTTAGTAACAACCTGAATACCAAAGCAATAGCCTAACAAATCTCTTTAGTAACAACCTGGAATGCCGAAGTAATGGCCTAGCAAAATTCCTTAGTTAACACCTGGAATACAGTAGCAGTGGCCTAGAAAAACTCTTTAGTAACAACCTGGAATGCCAAAGCAATGGCCTAGCTAAACTCTTTGGTTACCATTGGGAATACTAAAGCAATGGCCTAGAAAAACTCATTAGTAACCACCTGGAATATCATAGAAATGGCCTAGTAAAAATTCTGAGTAACCACTTGGAATACCAAAGCTATGGCCTATCTAAAGTCCTTAGTAACCACCTGGAATACCAAAACAATTACCTAGCAAATCTCCTTAGTAACCACTTGTAATACCAAAGCAATGACATATCTAAAGTTCTTAATAACCACCTGGAATACCAAAGCAATGGCCTAGCAAATATCCTTAGTAGCTACTGGGAATATTATACTAATGGTCTGGAATTACTATTATCCCAACTATCAAAAGCAATCATCTCCTGTTGTATATTAGGTGGTATCGTTCTAGTTTGGTGTATTTCATGTGTGGATGACTTTGAAACAAACAAACAAACAAAAAGAATAAAAGACTGTAATTGTTCCAAAGTCTTTAATCTCTTTATCCTGAACTGAAGAATCCTGAAACACTTATTTCGCTCATTCCCGCAGAACACAGTGAACGAGATAAATCCACAGCGTTGACAGCGCTAAGCTTTGGAGAGATGAAAACGTGTATAAAAACCTTGGCAGGGTGAAAATCCTCTGTTTCCGTACACATGTGGAACTCTGTTTACTTTCCAGAGAACTCCATAGGGAGAAAACGAAAATCCGCATGTCCGAAGTTTGAACTGCGGAGGGTTTACAGTAACGGCTGCAGGGATTTCCTGCTCGGTATCATCTCCTCAGTTAAAGCATGAGCTGTGAAATGCAGTGCGTCTTCAGACCAATCACGGATCAGTGTGGGTCAAACGGAACATCCGAGAAAACGTACAACGTCATTCATCTCCTGTATGTACAGCAGGTTCCATGTTAAATGTGTTTGAAATCTTCAGTGATGACATCATATTCCCACTTTTAACCACCTGAGGTACTGTGATAGTCTACAGTTTCTCATTAGGCTGAATGTATAACTCTAAATGTAGGTATTGTGATATACACTGAGTACAGTTTCTCATTAGGTTGAATGTATAACTAAATGTAAGTATTGCATATGAACTGAGGCACAGTTTTTCATTAAGTTGAACGTATAACTCTAAATGTAGGTACTGGGATATGAACTGAGTCTCCAGTTTCTTAATAGTTTGAATGTATAACTCTAAATGTAGGTATTGTGATATAAACTGAGTCTACAGTTTCTCATTAGGTTGAATGTATAACTCTAAATGTAGGTACTGTGATATAAACTAAGTACAGTTTCTCATCAGGTTGAATGTATAACTCTAAATGTAGGTATTGTATATAAACTGAGTCTACAGTTTCTCATCAGGTTGAATGTATAACTCTAAATGTAGGTATTGTGATATAAACTAAGTACAGTTTCTCATCAGGTTGAATGTATAACTCTAAATGTAGGTATTGTATATAAACTGAGTCTACAGTTTCTCATTAGGTTAAATGTATAACTCTAAATGTAGGTATTGTGATATAAACTGAGTCTACAGTTTCTCATTAGTTTGAATGTATAACTTTAAATGTAGGTATTGTATATAAACTGAGTCTACAGTTTCTCATTAGGTTGAATGTATAACTCTAAATGTAGGTATTGTATATAAACTGAGTCTACAGTTTTTCATAAGCTTGAATGTATAACTCTAAATGTAGGTATTGTATATAAACTGAGTCTACAGTTTTTCATAAGGTTGAATGTATAACTCTAAATGTAGGTATTGTGATATAAACTAAGTACAGTTTCTCATCAGGTTGAATGTATAACTCTAAATGTAGGTATTGTGATATAAACTAAGTACAGTTTCTCATCAGGTTGAATGTATAACTCTAAACGTAGGTATTGTGATATAAACTGAGTCTACAGTTTCTCATTAGGTTGAATGTATAACTCTAAATGTAGGTATTGTATATAAACTGAGTCTACAGTTTCTCATTAGGTTGAATGTATAACTCTAAACGTAGGTATTGTGATATAAACTGAGTACAGTTTCTCATTAGGTTGAATGTATAAATAAATGTAAGTATTGCATATAAACTGAGTCACAGTTTCTCATTAGGTTGAATGTATAACTCTAAATGTAGGTATTGCGATATAAAATGAGTCTACAGTTTCTCAGGTTGAATGTATAACTCTAAATGTAGGTATTGTGATATAAACCAAGTCTACAGTTTCTCATTAGGTTGAATGTATAACTCTAAATGTAGGTATTGCGATTTAAACTGTGCCTACAGTTTCTCAATAGGTTGAATGTATAACTCTAAATGTAGGTATTGTGATATTATCTGAGCTACAGTTTCTCATTAGGTTGAATGTATAACTCTAAATGTAGGTATTGTATATAAACTGAGTCTACAGTTTCTCATTAGGTTGAATGTATAACTCTAAATGTAGGTATTGTGACATTAACCAAGTTACAGTTTCTCATTAGGTTGAATGTATAACTCTAAATGTAGGTATTGTGATATAAACAGAGTACAGTTTCTCATTAGGTTGAATGTATAACTCTAAATGTAGGTATTGTGATATAAACCGAGTTACAGTTTCTCATTAGGTTGAATGTATAACTCTAAATGTAGGTATTGTGATATGAACTGAGTCTACAGTTTCTTATGTTATACACATAGTTTTGAAAGAACTTATTTAAAAACTTACTGTCAATTTCTTGCCCTGATGTGTCTCATGTATCTTGACCTGATTGGCTGAGGTAGGTTTCAGGCTTTTGATGGCCAGCTGGGGTCGTGTCTCCTGCAGTTGACCATTGCACATGTCTAAGGTCACAACCTCGTTGCCTTCCCGTGCCGCCAGGCCGCAGGTGCAGGATACAGGATAGTGCCGACTGCCGCAGTCCCACTGCCGCGTGTGAACCTCGAACACTCGACCAAGCGCCTTATAGAGCACGAACGTCCCCGTCTGCTGGTTCTCAAAGCGTCTGTGGGGCAAAAGTATACATAGAATTTGTGATGTTACTTCTACACCTTTCAAGCTAGAACCACAGAATTTGCAGGAACTTCTACTGAAACAAGTGGAACCTGGGAAAGCATAGCAAAGTCCTAACAACACTTTAGCAACCACCTGGAATAGTATATCAGTAAACATCTAAGCAACTACATGGATACACATCATAACAGCCTAACATCTAGAAATGAAGTAAAGGGATGTCTGGAGGTAAAAGTAGTTCTTGAGTAAAAGGGTGTCTGGAGGAGAGAGTAGATCTTGAGTAAAAGGATGTCGGGAGGAGAAGGTAGCTCTTAAATCCAGAGGAGAAGGTGGTTCTTAAGTAGAAGGATTTCTGGAGGAGAGGGTAGTCTTCAGTAGAAGGGCATTCAGAGGAGAAAGTAGTTCTTTATTAGAAGGACGTCTGAAGGAGAAGGTAGATCTTGAGTAAAAGGACGTCTGGAGGAGAAGGTAGCTCTTAATTAAAAGGACATCTGAAGGTGAAGATAATTCTTTTTTAACAGGACGTCTGAAGGAGAAGGTAGTTCTTGAGTAGAAGGACACCTGAAGGAGAAGGTAGATCTTGAGTAGAAGGACGTCTGGAGGAGAAGGTAGCTCTTGAGCAGAAGGGAATCTGGAGGAGAAGGTAGTTCTTGATTAGAAGGACGTCTGGAGGAGAAGGTAGTTCTTAAACAGTAGGATGTCTAGAAGAGAAGGTAGTTCTTGAACAGAAGGATGTCTAGAAGAGAAGGTAGTTCTTGAACAGAAGGACATCTGGAGGAGAAGGTAGCTCTTGAGTAGAAGGATGTCTGAAGGAGAAGATAGTTCTTGAACAGAAGGATGTCTAGAAGAGAAGGTAGTTCTTGAACAGAAGGACGTTTGTAGGAGAAGGTAGTTCTTGAACAGAAGGATGTCTATAGGAGAAGGTAGTTCTTGATTAGAAGGACGTCTGAAGGAGAAGGTAGTTCTTGAGTAGAAGGCTGTCTGGAGGAGAAGGTAACTCTTGATTAAAAGGACATCTGAAGGAGAACATAATTCTTGATTAACAGGATGTCTGAAGGAGAAGGTAGTTCTTGAGTAGAAGGACACCTGAAGGAGAAGGTAGATCTTGAGTAGAAGGACGTCTGTAGGAGAAGGTAATTCTTGAACAGAAGGATGTCTGTAGGAGAAGGTAGTTCTTGAACAGAAGGATGTCTGTAGGAGAAGGTAGTTCTTAAGTAGAATGACGTCTGTAGGAGAAGGTAGTTCTTGAATAGAAGGACGTCTAGAAGAAAAGGTAGTTCTTGAGTAGAAGGAAGTCTGGAGGAGAAGGTAGTTCTTGAGTAGAAGGATGTCTAGAAGAGAAGGTAGTTCTTGAACAGAAGGATGTCCAGAGGAGAAGGTAGCTCTTGATTAGAAGGATGTCTGTAGGAGAAAGTAGTTCCTGAGTAGAAGGATGTCTGGAAGAGAAGGTAGCTCTGGAATAGAAGGATGTCTAGAAGTGAATGTAGTTCTTGAACAAAAGGATGTCTGTAAGAGAAGGTAGTTCTTGAACAGAAGGACGTCTGGAGGAGAAGGTAGTTCTTGAGTAAAAAAGGTCAGGAAGAGACGGTAGCTTTTGAGTAGTAGGACATCTGGAGGAGAAGGTAGCTCTTGAGTAGAAGGATGTCTGATGGAGAAGGTAGCTCTTGAGTAGAAGGATGTCTGGAAGAGAAGGTAGCTCTGGAATAGAAGGATGTCTGTAGGAGAAGGTAGTTCTTGAGTTAAAAAGGTCTGGAAGAGACGGTAGCTTTTGAGTATGAGGGCATCTGGAGGAAAAGGTAGCTCTTGAGTAGAAGGATGTCTGATGGAGAAGGTAGCTCTTGAGTAGAAGGATGTCTGATGGAGAAGGTAGCTCTGGAATAGAAGGATGTCTGGAAGTGAATGTGGTTCTTGAACAAAAGGACGTCTGGGGGAGAAGGTAGTTCTTGACCAGAAGGACGTCCGTAAGTGAAGGTAGTTCTTGAACAGAAGGATGTCTGTGGGTGAAAGTAGTTCCTGAGTAGAGGGATGTCTGGAAGAGAAGGTAGCTCTGGAATAGAAGGATGTGTGGAAGTGAATGTAGTTCTTGAACAAAAGGATGTCTGTAGGAGAAGGTAGTTCTTGAACAGTAGGACGTCTGTAGGAGAAGGTAGTTCTTGAACAGAAGGACGTCTGGAGGAAAAGGTAGTTCTTCAGTAAAAAAAGGTCAGGAAGAGACGGTAGCTTTTGAGTAGTAGGACATCTGGAGGAGAAGGCATCTCTTGTGTAGAAGGATGTCTGATGGAGAAGGTAGCTCTTGAGTAGAAGGATGAGTGAAGAAGGATGAGAAGAATACCCAAAGATATTTGGCGAGCTTGCTGCTGGCCCTAGACCCACAGGAGGGCCCAAACTCTCTTGTCGTCAAGTCAGCTGTTGAGATGTCAGAACAGGGGAGAGAAGAAGGTCACGCAGACGTGAGAAAACAGAATCGGTGCCTGCAGTACCAGTAACCGACTTCATCTGCAGCACCTATTGGTCCACCCATCATTAAATGGATGGAAAGACGATGTAAAAGACAGGGGCCGTGTTCTAAATCGACAAAAACGTGGAGACATGTTTCTCTCTGGACTGTGACGATACGAGAACGACTGATTTCCCCCAAAAGACTCCCGTTCGGACCGAGACGTTGGGTGTCGAAGGCCAAAGGCAGCAGCTCATCATTACTGCAGTTAACTAGTTAATTAAGCGAAGTGTAAAAACAGGCCTGGAAAGTGTTTTGCGTGTAAACTTTGTCGATCGTTAAAAGGTCGCGCGCAAACGAGCCGGGATTCTGTTTGATCTAGCCGAGCAGTCATTACTGGGCGTGCGGCGTACCGATGAGAAATAAAAGATATGTTAACAGCAGCCTCTTTAAAGCTGACCTTTAAAACCACTTAAATAGACATTAGGGGGTTTCGGAATGCCCCCCTCCGAGGGGCACTTCAGTCTAACAGAAAAGGGCAAGAACGGCAGTAAAATGAAGCGAGGAGAGGCAAATAGAGAGAGAAATGTCAGGCACATAATGACCCCGGACTGTAGCATGTTTCTATTATAATACAGATATAACTGGAAGGTGGGGGGGGATTGGGTTGAGTGGGGGAGGGGTCGGCTAAACTGCCTCCCTCTTAAATGTTTACCACTGTTAGCTGTTGGCGTTTGATTATTTTTAATCCATAATTCCTTGTATTATTACAGTTTATTAGCAAAGTTTATATTATTTGAACTATATTATTTTTTTTAATAATATCCTAATATTTTATTCTATTCATTTTTTATCTTCACGGTTTTCCTTACTTTCAATTCAGGTGCATTTCTCTGTATGCATGTTGCCATACAAAATAATAATAATAATAATAATAATAATAATAATAATAATAATAATAATAATAATAATAATAATTACTATTAGTATTATGTAACATTTCAGTATAAGTGGGCATTATAACTGGCTACTGGAGGTCCGAGTCTAAGATCACACCCAGGTTTCTGTAAGCATTCCTGTCCAGCGCCACCAGAGGTCTCTGTCCCCAGACCCTAGAACACACTACACCTGACCCTTGTTCCCGCCACCTGATCACCATCACCCTCTGCCTTTAAATGCCCCTCCCACCTGTACTAATATATATTAGTTAATATATTCACTAATATACCCGCTAGTTAGTTAATATATCAATTAATAAATACGCTAGTTAGCTAATATATTGATTCATATATCCACCAGTTATTTGATATATTCACAAATACACCCACCAGTTAGTTAATACATTAATTAATATATCCACTAGTTATTTAATATATTCACTAATACACCCACTAGTTAGTTAATACATTAATTCATATATCCACTAGTTATTTAATATATTCACTAATACACCCACTAGTTAGTTAATACATTATTTAATATATCCACTAGTTACTAAATATATTCACTAGTATATCCAGTAGTTAGTTAATATATTAATTAATATATCCACTAGTTAGTTAATATATTCAATAATATAAATCCACTAGTTAGTTAATATATTAATATACCCACAAGTTATTTAATATATTCACTAATATACCCCCTAGTTAGTTCATATATAAATTAATATATCCATGAGATATTTAATATACTCACTAATATACCCACTAGTTAGTTAATACATTAAGTAATATATCCACTAGTTATTTAATATATTCACTAATATACCTACTAGTTATTTAATATATTTACTAATATATCCACTAGTTAGTTAATATAATATTAACTAATAAATCCGATACTTAGTTAATATATTCATTAATATATCCGCTAATTAGTTAATATATTCACTAATATACCTACTAGTTATTTTATATATTCACTAGTAATTTAACATATTCACTAATATACTCACTAGTTATTTAATATATTCACTAATATATCCACAACTTAGTTAACATATTTAGTAGTAAATCCTCTACCTAGTTAATATATTTATTAATATATCCACTACTTAGTTAATATATTCAGTAATATACCCACTAGTTATTTAATATATTCACTAATATATCCACTAGTAATTTAACATATTCACTAATATACCCACTAGTTATTTAATATATTCACTAATATATTCACTAGTAATTTAACATATTCACTAATATATCCACTAGTTATTTAATATATTCAGTAATATATCCACAACTTAGTTAATATATATAATATTACATCCGCTACCTAGTTAATATATTCATTAATATATCCACTAATTAGTTAATACATTCAGTAATATACCCACTAGTAATTTAATATATTCACTAATATATCCACAACTTAGTTAAAATATTTAGTAATAAATCCGCTACTTACTTAATATATTAATTAATATATCCACTAATTAGTTAATACATTCAGTAATAAACCCACTAGTAATGTAATATATTCACTAATATATCCACAACTTAGTTAAAATATTTAGTAATAAATCCGCTACTTACTTAATATATTCATTAATATATCCACTAATTAGTTAATATATTGAGTAATATACCCACTAGTTATTTAATATATTCACTAATATATCCACTAGTAATTTAACATATTGAGTAATATGCCCACTAGTAATTTAATATATTCACTAATATATCCACAACTTAGTTAACATATTTATTAAAAAACCCGCTATTTAGTTAATATATTAATTAATATATCCACTAATTTGTTAATATATTCACTAAGATACCTACTAGTTATTTTATATATTTACTAATATATTCACTAATAATTTAACATATTCATTAATATACCCACTAGTAATTTAATATATTCACTAATATATACACTACTTAGTTTACATGTTCACTAATATATCACTAATTATATTAATTAATTACCTTATTCTGAGTCCTCTGAATTATTACAATTTTATAATTCAGGTTTGTCATAAAGCAGCTTTCAGTTTCAGTACTGAGAATCAGTATGTGAATAAAAAAGTATCAATCAGTATTATCATAAAAGAATGTAACTATCAAAGAACATTAAAGAGAACATTAAAGGCCGCCTTAAAACTGACCACTTCACTACGTCCTTGGTAAACACACGTTTTAACGGCCTCTTGGTTATTTACTGAAAAGGTTCAGAATGTATTTCTCCCACCATATATACACATCAGTCCATAACCTCTTTTACTGACGCTCTGAAAAGAAAACAGGCTACCTTGGCCTCCAGTGGACCTGAAGCTCGGCGCACTGCTGCTGTGATGGTGTACAGTGAGGATGGTTGTGAGGCTGCGCTGTCTGGGTGTTTAGAGAAGGAAGCTGATGTCTGAGCTAGTCAAGGACGCGGGTCTTAATGAGAACAGATTCCATATGTTTACATTATAGATCACTCCTTCTGTGCTAAAGAGACGAGCGTAGTGTTCTTCAACCCAGTAAACAAGGCCTTAAAAGAGTGAGCGACCTTCTACCTTCTCAGCTCTCTTTTCATCGACCCAGCATCAGCGAGGACAGGATGTACAGAAACTCGCAGCAAGAGCTGATCTCCAGTCGACACACAGAACAGCTCAACATCTAATTTAATAAAACATCCACTGCACTGATATCAGGTCTACTGGTTGGCCAAAGTAACTGCTGGTCAGTTATTACAGCCAACAGCCGCTATATATTGGCTAATACACACATTAATCAGCCAATATCTCCACTAATTGGCTAATACATTTATTAATTAGCAAATATCTCACTAAATGGCTAAAAACACTGGTTCTCTACTATTCTGCAAATGTCCTCTAGTCAGGTAATATATTAACTAATATATCCACTAGTTAGTTAATATGATTATTAATATATCTGCTAGTTATTCATTAATATATGTAATAGTTATTTCATATATTCACTAATATATCCCCTAGTTAGTTAATGTATTCACTAAAATATGCACAAGTTAGTTATTATACTTACTAATATATCCACTAATTAGTTAAAGTATTAGCTAAAATATTCAATAATTAGTTAATGTATTAACTAATATATTCACTAGTTAGTTAATATATTCACTAATATATCCACTTGTTAATTATTGTATTAACTAATATATTCACAAGTTAGTAAATATATTCACTAATGTATCCACAAGTTAGTTTATGTATTAACTAATATATCCACTAGTTAGTTAATATATTCACCAATATATCCACAAGTCAGTTAATGTATTTACTAATACATCCACTAGTTAGTTAATGTATTAACTAATATATCCACTAGTCAGTTAATATATTTACTAATACATCCACTAGGTAGTTAATATATTCACTAGTTAGTAAATATATTCAGTAATATATCCACTAGTTAGTTAACGTATTAACTAATATATTCACTAGTTAGTTAATATATTCACTTACATCTCTACTACTTAGTTAATCTATTCACCAATATATCCAAAAGTTAGTTAATGTATTAACTAATATATTCACTAGTTAGTTAATGTATTAACTTATATATCCACTAGTCAGTTAATAAATTTACTAGTTAGTAAATATATTAGCTAATATATCCACTAGTTAGTTAATGTATTCACTAATATATCCACAAGTTAGTTAATGTATTAACTAATATATTCACTAGTTATCTAATGTATTAACTAATATATTCACTAGTCAGTAAATATATTCACTAGTTAGTAAATATATTCAGTAATATATACACTAGTTAGTTAATATATTCACTAGTTAGTAAATATATTCACTAGTATATCCACTAGTTAGTTAATATATTCGCTAATATATCCACTAGTTAGTTAATGTATTCACTAATATGTCCACTACTTAGTTATTTATTCACTAATATATCCATTAGTTAGTTAATGTATTCACTAATATATCCACTACTTAGTTAACATATTCAGTAATATATAATATATAGACTAATTGATTGATATATATTTACTAGTAGAACAAAGTATCTGCATGCTGGGTAATATATCCAGTAGCTGGAGAACTGCAGAGCTAGAAATGATTTCTAAAACATCAATACACGTACAAAAAATACACATATATCAGGAACAAAGAACCGTCATGACGACTGACTCCTCTCTGAACAACTAGTGAAACTAGCGCAGAACCACAAAGAACTCTGTGTGAAGCGATGTAAGAGAAGTGTGACGCCTCACTCTTACCTGCCATCAAAGGTGAGGACATGAGGATCAGTGAGAGAGTAACAGCTGCTGGTGGGAACGTCCTGAACCGTAATCTAGAACAGAGAGAGGCATTGTGAGGCATTGTTCTATTGTATTAAGCTTGACATCATACACACTTAAAAAAAGATGGTTCTTCCAGGGTTCCTTAGTAAAGGCAATGGTTCTATATAGAACCATCAACACTCAAATAACTTTGCATGCCTAAATGGTTCTATGCATGGTAAAATGGTTGTTCAGATTGATGTAAAATTGGTTCTCTTTGCTGTTGTTGATAATGGTTCTATATAACACCAGATAATAATAATAAAAAATTATAATAATAATGAATCTCTCTTTAGGACCACACGTTCTAGACAGAATTACTTCATGATTAAATACTTCTTCAGATTAATGGAGAACGTCTTGTATATGGGTCTACTTGAAAATGGTTCTATGTAACACCAAATAGAGTTCCTCTATTGTTGCAGACACATTTTAAAATTATGGTTCTTTACAGGTTCTTTAGTAAAGGCGATGGTTCTATATAGAGCAATTTCTGCTTAAATGCTTGATTTACTGTTATGATTAAATTGTTCTTCAGATTAATAGAGGACATCTTGTTGATGGTTCTATATAGGACCAAAAAGTGTTTTTAAAAAAGGAGGTTCTTCAATTGTTCTTTAGTAAAGGCAATGGTTCTATACAGGTTCTATGAAAGGGTTCTTCTACTGATTGATATCATAACAATAGACAAACTCTTTTTGATGCTACATAGAACCATACACAACACATTCTACCTCAATCTTAAGAACTGTTTCACTATGCACAGAACCAATTAAGCATGCAAATGGTTCTATACAGGTTCTACAAAAGGATTCTTTTACTGATTGATATTATAACAATAGACAAACCCTTCTAGATTCTACACAAAACCAAACACAACACATTCTACCTCAATCTATAGAACCGTTTCAGTACGCACAGAACCAATTAAGCATGCAAATGGTTCTTTACAGGTTCTACAAAAGGGTTCTTCTCCTGTTTGATATCATAACAATAGCCTAACTCTTTTTGGTGCTACATAGAACCATACACAACACATTCTAGCTCCATCTATAGAACAATTTTACCATGCACAGAACCATTTAGGCATACAAATGGTTCTATACAGGTTCTAGGAAATGATTCTTCTACTGTTTGATATCATAACAATAGACAAACACTTATTGGTGCTACATAGAACCACACACAACACATTCTCCCTTAATCTATAAAACAATTTTACCACACACAGAACCAATTAAGCATGTCAATGGTTCTATACAGGTTCTAGGAAATGATTCTTCTACTGTTTGATATCATAACAATAGACAAACCCTTATTGGTACTACATAGAACCATACACAACACATTCTCCCTCAATCTAAAGAACCGTTTCAGCACGCACAGAACCATTTAAGCATGTAAATGGTTCTATACAGGTTCTACAAAAGGGTTCTTCTCCTGTTTGATATCATAACAATAGCCTAACTCTTTTTGTTGCTACATAGAACCATACACAACACATTCTTCCTCAATCTATACAACCGTTTCACTACGTACAGAACCAATTAAGCACGCAAATCGGTTCTTCTACTGTTTGATATCATAACAACAGACAAATCCGTTATTAGTGCTACATAGAACCATACACAACACACTCTACCTCAGTCTATAGAACTGTTTCACCACGAACAGAACCATTTAAGCATGTAAATGGTTCTATACAGGTTCTATGAAAGGGTTCTTCTCCTGTTTGATATCATAACAATAGTCCAACCCTTTTTGGTGCTACATAGAACCATACACAACACATTCTCCCCCAATCTATAGAACCATTTCACCATGCACAGAACCAACTAAGCACGCAAATGGTCCTATAGAGGTTCTAGGAAATGATTCTTCTACTGTTTGATATCATAACAATAGACAAGCACTTATTGGTGCTACATAGAACCATAATCAACACATTGTCCCTCAATCTAAAGAACCGTTTCACCACGCACAGAACCATTTAAGCATGTAAATGGTTCTATACAGGTTCTATGAAAGGGTTCTTCTCCTGTTTGATATTATAACAACAGTCCAACCCCTTTTGGTGCTACATAGAACCATACACAACATATTCTCCCTCAATCTAAAGAACCGTTTCACCACGTACAAACCATTTAAGCATGTAAATGGTTCTATACAGGTTCTATGAAAGGGTTGTTCTCCTGTTTAATATCATAACAATAGACTTAACTCTTTTTGGTGCATAACAATAACATAACAATAGTCAAACACTTATTGGTGCTACACAGAACCACACACAACATACCCAGCATATGTATGGTTCCATATGGAGCTCATGGTTCTACGCAGAACCACTGTCTTTACCACAGAACCCTGAAAGAACCCCATTTTTAAGTGTACACAGCCTCTCGCTGAGCACCAGAGAGCCACTGGCCGTGAAGCTGGAGCAGTTAGACTGTAATCATAACGCACAGCAGCCTTCAGTCATGATTAAAGGACCCTCGACTGCAAGCGTTTACACCAAACACAGGTGGTGGTCTCGTGGGGAGGGTTATGGGGGGGGATTAGACGGACAAAGCACATCGTCTTTCCTCTCACACGGCGCTTATTACAGACTACGCTCTCCTCTGCTTTCAGGAACGGCAGTGAAAACGACTGAGGGGCTTTCAGGGGGAATTGAAAGGTACGGGTGAACACACAACAGGCACGCTAACATAAAACAATCATTTCTGAAACAGATGCTTCAGGACCCCATTCCGTACACCTCGGCTCCTCTAACCGCAGTGGCGGGGGGGCGGGAGGGGGCATGATTGGCGGTTGAAAGGGGTGGGTGCATTAGTGCTTCAGACCTCTCGCTGTTAGAAACGCTCCGCCGGGACTCTTTACTGAGTCCACAGATCATCCAGGCGTTAGTCATTAAGGGACCACCTAAAAGGTGCATTCACATAGTGCTACTGGCATTCAGTTTCTTATTCAAATGCTCCAGTTCCACCTTAAATCACAAAGCATTTACATGCCGACACTCAGGTTCTTATTTGGCAGCTTCTTATTCAAATTTACCAGTTCCACCTTAAATACAGCCTTTACATCCTAGCGCTGACATTTAGCTTCTTAAATGGCCCAGAGGTTCTGGCATTAAGCTTCTAGTTTGAATTTCACGTTCCACCTTAAATGGTGCAGCATTCACATGGTGCTACTGGCATTCAGTTTCTTATTCAAATTTTCCAGTTCCACCTTAAATCACGAAGCATTTACATGCAGACACTCAGGTTCTTATTTGGCAGCTTCTTCTTCTAATTTTCCTGTTCAACCTTAAATGGCCCAGAGGTTACATTCTGACATTAAGCTTCTTGTTTTAATTTCCCGTTCCACCTTAAAAGGTGTAGCCTTCACATTGTGCCACTGTCATTAAGTTAATTATTCAAATTTTCCAGTTCCACCTTAAATACAACCTTTACGTCCTGGTGCTGACACTTAGCTTCTTATTCTAATTTTCCCCATTCCACCTTAAATGGCACAGAGGTTACATTGTAATGTTATGCCTCTTGTTTGAATTTTCCACTCAGTTTATTAGAAACAACCACCTTGTACTACCACTAATTGGCCACTTTATTAGAAACACCCACCTTGTACTTCCACTAACTGGCCACTTTATTAGAAACACCCATCTTGTGCTTCCACTAACTGGCCACTTTATTAGAAACACCCACCTTGTGCTCCCACTAACTGGCCTCTTCTTTGGAAACACCCACCTTGTACTTCCACTAACTGGCCACTTTATTAGAAACACCCACCTTGTACTTCCACTAATTGGCCACTTTATTAGAAACACTTGCCTTGTACTTATACTAACTGGCCACTTTATTAGAAACACTCTCTTTGTACTTATACTAACTGGCCACTTTATTAGAAACACCCACCTTGTGCTTCCACTAACTGGACACTTAATTAGAAACACCCATCTTGTGCTTCCACTAACTGGCCACTTTATTAGAAACACCCACATTGTGTTTCCACTAACTGGCCACTTTATTAGAAACACCAACCTTGTACTTCCACTAACTGGCCACTTTATTAGAAACACCAACCTTGTACTTCCACTAACTGGCCTCTTCTTTGGAAACACCCACCTTGTACTTCCACTAACTGGCCACTTTATTAGAAACACCCACATTGTGTTTCCACTAACTGGCCACTTTATTAGAAACACACACCTTGCACTTCCACTAACTGGCCTCTTCTTTGGAAACACCCACCTTGTACTTCCACTAACTGGCCACTTTATTAGAAACACCCACCTTGTACTTCCACTAACTGGCCACTTTATTAGAAACACTCTCTTTGTACTTATACTAACTGGCCACTTTATTAGAAACACCCACCTTGTGCTTCCACTAACTGGCCACTTTATTAGAAACACACACCTTGTACTTCCACTAACTGGCCACTTTATTAGAAACACCCACCTTGTACTTCCACTAACTGGCCACTTTATTAGAAACACCCACCTTGTACTTCCACTAACTGGCCACTTTATTAGAAACACCCACCTTGTACTTCCACTAACTGGCCACTTTATTAGAAACACCCACCTTGTACTTCCACTAACCGGCCACTTTATTAGAAACACCAACCTTGTGCTTCCACTAACTGGCCACTTTATTAGAAACACACACCTTGCACTTCCACTAACTGGCCACTTTATCAGAAACACCCACCTTGTACTTCCACTACTAATAAAGTGGGCAGCAGTGTGAGGTCTGTCTTATAACAGTGATTTGCTGATAGTCAGCATAAAAGTCTGACTGACCTCCAGCGCTGGGGGTGAGTATCCTCTCCAGAGACGCGGGCCGGCTGCGGAGGGCCGGGCGGTCAGGAAGCTCGGCCGGTTCCCGTCCCGAGAGAAGTCTGTCACCGCGGTGACGGTGACGGAACCATGCGCGCAAGCGCCGTCGTGGCACGACTGAGACACCAGCTCCAGCTGGCAGGACGACAGAGCCACGTTTGGAGCTGCAGCTACTAAACTGTCTGAAACAGGAGGAGCAGACATTCAGCCATGAAGACCACCTCCACACACTGTCCACTGACCACACAGGAGCTCCACACACTGTCCACTGTATCAGCTCCACTGACCACACAGGAGCTCCACACACTGTCCACTGTATCAGCTCCACTGACCACACAGGAGCTCCACACACTGTCCACTGTATCAGCTCCACTGACCACACAGGAGCTCCACACACTGTCCACTGTATCAGCTCCACTGACCACACAGGAGCTCCACACACTGTCCACTGTATCAGCTCCACTGACCACACAGGAGCTCCACTTACAGACTGTAGTCCATCTGATTCTCTGTTTACTTTATTACTCTGTTCTTTAATGATTAGGACCCCACAGGACCACCACAGAGCAGGTGGCTCATTCTCAGCATTGCAGTGACCTGGTGGTGGTGTGTTAGTGTGTTAGCGTTGTGCTGGTGTGAGTGGATCAGACAGAGCAGTGCTGCTGCTGGAGTGTTTAAGCACCTCAAGTGTCACTGCTAGACTGAGAGTGTCTCTAATAACACTGTAACAACAATGTAACTACTAGTAATACAGTAGTGTCTTATTTGCCTCATGTTATTACACTGTGTTATTACATATTGATAGTTGTAATAGCATATTCTCTCTTATGTCTTATCTCACTGGTTAGTAAAGCTGTCATCTGTTTTGATGCATGTTATTTATTTATTTCTAATAGGAAAAGCAGTTAGACATGTTATTAATGTCGGACAATATGTTGTTACAACTATTAATATACTCTTACACTCTTATTACATGAGGCAACAAAAGAAATTAATATTCACATGTGTAATTACATAAGCTGTACTGCAGTAATCCACTTGCAACAGTGGCTACATTATTGTTGTTACATGTGTTGTTTATGTGTAATTACACATTTATTACAGACACGTAATATAAATTGGGACCAGTTAACTTTACATATGTTTTTATGACATATATAAAGTCATACTAGCCTCTCACAAACTACCCCTTCCCCCTATTTACAGGCCTGCGGACCACTAGAGAGTGTTTATTACGCCGTGTTATTACAACCTAAGAAAACATGCTATTACATCTATTAACAAACTCTTATGTAATTACATGAGGCAAAAAAAGAAACTGATGTATATGTATAATTACATAAGCTGTACTGCTGTAATCCATCTGTAACCATGGCTACATCACTAGTAGCTACATTGTTGTTACATGTGTAATTACACAGTTATTACAGACACTTAATGTAAGTTGGGACCAGTTAACATTGTTTTTTCAAGGCTTAGTCATACTAGCCTCTCACAAACTACCCCTCCCCATTATTTACAGGCCTACGCAAAACTAGAAAGTGTTTATTACATAGTTATTACATCTTGATAGTTGTAATAGCTTTATTATCTTTCATGTAATTGCACAATCGGTAGGAAAGCTGCCCTTTGTCAGAGTACATACTGTCTTAATTCATGTTATTAAACATGTTATAAAGCAGTTATTACTAATGTGTAATAACCTGAGAACATGCTATTACATCTATTAACATACTCTTATGTAATTACATGAGGCAAAAAAAGAAACTGATGTATATGTGTAATTACATAAGCTGTACTGCTGTTATCCATCTGTAACCATAGCTACATCACTAGTAGTTACATTGTTGTTACATGTGCTCTTCATGTGTAATTAGACAGTTATTACAGACACTTAATATAAATAAGACCAGTTAACTTTGTTTGTTTTTATGACGTATATAAAGTCACACTAGCCTCCCACAAACTACCCCTTTCCATTATTTACAGGCCTGCGGAACACTAGAGAGTGTTTATTACATTGTTATTACATCTTGATAGTTGTAATAGCATATTATCTCCCATGTAATCGCACGCTGGTTAGGAAAGCTGCCATTAGAGTAAATACAGTCTTAATTCATGTTATTATACATGTTGTTATAAAGCTTTTCCAGTATAATAATAGAAACAGTTACACTCATGTTATTACTAATGTGTAATAACCAGAGAAAACATGCTATTACATCTATTAACATACTCTTATGTAATTACATGAGGCAAAAAAAAACCTAATGTATATGTGTAATAATATAAGATGTACTGCTGTAATCCATCTGTAACCATGGCTACATCACTTGTAGTTACATTGTTGTTACGTGTCCTTCATGTGTAATTACACAGTTATTACATACACTTAATATAAAGTGACACAAAAACATATGTTTAAGACTGTATTTACTCTAATGGCAGCTTTCCTAACCAGCGTGCGATTACATGGGAGATAATATGCTATTACAACTATCAAGATGTAATAACAATGTAATAAACACTCTCTAGTGTTTATATCTGGTGTTCTTGGGAGGTTCTGACCTGGCTCGTGGACGCTGAGCTGTAGGGTCATTTTGCAGGGGTGGCTGGGTTCTGTCCGGTAGCAGGAGATCGGTACAGTGCTGTGTACGCTCACTACATGTTCTTTACCGTCCTCGCGGATCTGCAGAACGTCTGGAATGAACTGCAAGCACAGTCACAAAGTCATACTTTCATGCAACTAGTTGCATGCAATAAGTTGCCAGCAAGGTCAGTTCCAAATACAAAACAGTCAAAAAGTTGCATGCAACACAATCAGGCACACCACTAGACTCTTTGATGAAATTTATTTATATTTATATATATATAAATAAATATTATTTTTCTATGAAACCATCTTCTGTCTTATGTTGTTCTTCACTGAGCCCATAAAATCAAAGATGACCAGATGTCAGCTTTAAATGATGATGTTGCTGAAAACTTGTCTCAAAAAGTCCTGACACAAAGTTGCTACTAAGTTTCGAGTGAGTTGCAGGGCCCTTTACATTCATTTTAACTCAAGTGCAAATTAGTTTATTGTCGATTTCAAGCAACTAAAGCTGTGTCTATGAAACCATGTTCTGTCTCTTTTTGTTCTTCCGTTTCGAGTCAGTTGCAGGGCCCTTTATATTCAACCTAAGTGCAGATTAGTTTCGTGTCAGTTTCATGCAACTAAAGCTGTGTCTTTGAAAACATCTTCTGTCTCATTTTGTTCTTCACTGATCCCATAAAAGTAATGGTAACAAGATGTCAGCTCGAAATGATAATGTTGCTGAAAACTTGTTTAACAAAGTTCTGACACACAAAGTTATGACTTAGTTTCTAGTAAGTTGCAGGGCCCTTTACATTCAAATTCACTCAAGTGCAGATTGGTGTGGTGTCAATTTCAAGCAACTAAAGCTGTGTCTATGAAACCATCTTCTGTCTCGTTTCGTTCTTTTGTTTCGAATGAGTTGCAGGGCCCTTTATATTCAAATTCACTCAAGTGCAGATTAGTTTGGTGTCAATTTCAAGCAACTAAAGCTGTTTCTATGAAACCATCTTCTGTCTCATTTTGTTCTTCACTGAGCTCATATAATCAATGGTGACCAGATGTCACCTTGAAATGATGTTGCTGAAAACTTGTTTTGCAAAATTCTGACACAAAAGTTGCGACTAAGTTTCTAGTCAGTTGCAGGGCCCTTTACATTCATTTTAACTCAACTGCAGATTGGTTTCATGATCAATTTCAAGCAACTAAAGCTTTGTCTATAAAACCATCTGTCTCATTTTGTTATTTTGTTTCGAGTGAGTTGCAGGGCCCTTTACATTCATCTTAACTCAAGTGCAGATTGGTTTCGTGTCAGTTTCAAGCAACTAAAGCTGTGTCTATGAAAACATCTTCTGTCTCATTTTGTTCTTCTGTTTCCAGTGAGTTGCAGGGCCCTTTACATTCAACTTAACTCAAGTGCAGATTAGTTTTATGTCAGTTTCAAGCAATTAAAGCTGTGTCTATAAAACCATATTCTGTCTTATTTTGTTCTTCACTGAGCCCATAAAATCAAAGGTGACCAGATGTCAGCTCGAAATGATAATGTTGCTGAAAACTTGTTTAACAAAGTTCTGACACAAAAAGTTGCGAGTAAGTTTCAAGTGAGTTGCAGGGCCCTTTCCATTTATCTTAACTCAAGTGCAGATTGGTTTTGTGTCAATTTCAAGCAACTAAAGCTGTATCTATGATACCATCTTCTGTCCCAGTTTGCTCTTTCGTTTCGAGTGAGTTGCAGGGCCCTTTATATTCAACTTAAGTGCAGATTAGTTTTGTGTCAGTTTCATGCAACTAAAGCTGTGTCTATGAAAACATCTGTCTCATTTCGTTCTTTCGTTTCGAGTGAGTTGCAGGGCCCTTTACATTCAACTTAACTCAAGTGCAGATTAGTTTTATGTCAGTTTCAAGCAATTAAAGCTGTGTCTATGAAACCATCTTCTGTCTTATTTTGTTCTTCACTGATCCCATAAAAGTAAAGGTGATAAGATGTCAGCTCGAAATGATAATGTTGCTGAAAACTTGTTTATCAAAGTTCTGACACAAAAAGTTGCGACTAAGTTTCAAGTGAGTTGCAGGGCCCTTTACATTTATCTTAACTCAAGTGCAGATTGGTTTTGTGTCAATTTCAAGCAACTAAAGCTGTATCTATGATACCATCTTCTGTCCCAGTTTGCTCTTTCGTTTCGAGTGAGTTGCAGGGCCCTTTATATTCAACTTAAGTGCAGATTAGTTTTGTGTCAGTTTCATGCAACTAAAGCTGTGTCTATGAAAACATCTTCTGTCTCATTTCGTTCTTTCGTTTCGAGTGAGTTGCAGGGCCCTTTACATTCAACTTAACTCAAGTGCAGAGTAGTTTTATGTCAGTTTCAAGCAATTAAAGCTGTGTCTATAAAACCATCTTCTGTCTTAATTTGTTCTTCACTGATCCCGTAAAAGTAATGGTGACAAGATGTCAGCTCGAAATGATAATGTTGCTGAAAACTTGTTTAACAAAGTTCTGACACAAAAAGTTGCGAGTAAGTTTCAAGTGAGTTGCAGGGCCCTTTCCATTTATCTTAACTCAAGTGCAGATTGGTTTTGTGTCAATTTCAAGCAACTAAAGCTGTATCTATGATACCATCTTCTGTCCCAGTTTGCTCTTTCGTTTCGAGTGAGTTGCAGGGCCCTTTACATTCAACTTAACTCAAGTGCAGATAAGTTGCATATTAGTTTCAAGCGAGAATTCCTGAAAATATCCACTGTTTTCCAGAATCCGTGCATCCGATCAAAAAGTAGTACACAAGCCGTTATTAAAGTACGTCTTGAAGGACAAACTCGAGAGCGAAATAAAAGAGATTCACCTTAATCCCAGCGAAAAAGCCAACGCTCTCTCTGGACGACGACTGGACGCTGGAGGAGTTCAGCAGGTACGTGGAGACACTGCAGGAGAACTGTCAATCAAAGCACATCAATCAGCACTCTCGGAACTGAGCCGAGCCATAAAACACTGAGAGCGGAGAGCAGTCGGGATGCTTTAGACTTCATAAAGACTAATTAATTTCACAGGGATGCATGCTTATTGATTAGCACAGCTAGCAGGATTTGGAGAGCGCGCATGGCGACCGGCGCCAATAACAACGGCCGCTGCAGAGGGAGTGGAGGGATAAGAAGATTAAGGGGGGGAATTTGGGGTAATTATCAAGAGGCCACGCGCTGCAGCCCGTATGTAATCGGACAGTCAGACAGTATTTGTTTTGGCCGGGTACCCCGCGAAGTTGGGCTAGCCGTTGCAGCCATAGCTGATAATACAATGCTAATGTTATATGAGGGAGTGAATCTATGTTTCCAGGGGTCTTGCTTTCTCAGGGTCCTATTTTTATCTACTTAGAACCACTAGCCACTTGTGTTTGCACACAGCAGAACTTAACCTCCGTATTTAACCCAGCTGTGAAGTGAAACACTAGTGTACACACACACTAGGGGGCAGTAAGTAAGCACACTTGCTCACTGGTGGGCAGCCTTATCCATAGTACCTAGGGAGCGGTTGAGGGTAAGGTGTCTTGCTCAAGGGTACTTCAGTCATAGGGGGGCTTTAGCACCTATTCACAGCACCCAGGTTGCAGTTGGTGGTTAGGTGCCTTGCTCAAGGGCCACTTCAGTTGTGTCCTATCAGGTCACAAAGCTGATTCCCTTACTTCCAGCCTAGGACTGCCCCTATACTCGCATGGTCAAGGGTCCTATATTTTCAGGTCATTATATTCTTAGGGCACTAGGTTCCCAGGATTCTTTATTCCAATGGTCCCGTGTTCAAAGGGTCCCACATTCCGAGGGTTCAATATTGTCAAGGTTCTATATTCCTCGTCCTGTGCCGAGGGTCCTATATTCATAAGGCTCTGTATTTCTTGTCCTGTGTTGAAATGGTCCTACATTCCCAGGGTGCTGTATTTCCAGGGTCCTTTACACTCAAGGCACCATGTTCCCAGGGTCCTGCATTCCAATGGTCATAGGGTCCAACATGCCCTTGTCATTTTATTCTTAGTGCACTATATTCACAGGGTTCTATATTCCCATGGTCCTCTGTTCAAATAATACTACATTCTGAGGGCCCCTTACAGAATCGGACCTCCGTATTTACCCCATCTGTGAAGTGAAACACTAGTGAACACACTAACTAGGGGGCAGTAAGCACACTTGCTCACTGGTGGGCAGTCTCATCCATAGTACCTGGGGAGCGGTTGAGGGTAAGGTGTCTTGCTCAAGGGCACTTTAGTCATGGGGTGATTCAGCACCTATCCACAGCACCCAGGTAGCAGTCGGTGGTTAGGTGCCTTGCTCAAGGGCCACTTCAGTTATGTCCTCTGAGGTCATGGGATCCAACCTTCCGGTGTCAAAGCGGATTTTCTTACCTCCAGCCTAAGACTGCCGCTATACACTCATGGTCATGTGTTCAAAGGGTCCTATATTTACAGGTCATTATATTCTTAGGGCACTATGTTCCCAGGGTTCTTTATTCCAATGGCCCTGTGTTCAAAGGATCCCACATTGTCAAGGTCCTATATTCCTTGTCCTGTGCCGAGGGTCCTATATACATAAGGCCCTGTATTTCTTGTCCGGTGTTGGTCCTACACTCCCAGGGTCCTGTATTTCCAGGGTCCTTTACACTCAAGGCACCATGTTCCCAGGGTCTTGCATTCCAATGGTCATGTGTTCATAGGGTCCAATATGCCCTTGTTATTTTGCTCTTAGGGCACTATATTCACATGGTTCTATATTCCCATGGTCCTCTGTTCAAAGTGTAACACATTCTGAGGGTCCTTTACTCCCAGGGTAATATGTTCCCATGGTCCCTTTTTATTTTCAAGGTCCAATTTATTATTTATTTTCAATCAAAAACCACCTTTATTTTCAGCATGAGTCAATGGAACCAGATTTTTAAAAGTTATGGAGCATTTCTATTGGTTCATTCACCATAAAACTTATATTCCAGGGTCTTAAGTTTCTTGGGTCCTATGTTATCAGGGTCCTTTATTCCCAAAGTCCAGGTTCCCAGGTTCCTCTGGGTTCAAAGTGTTTTCCCAGGGTTCTGTGTTCAAAAGGTCTAGTGTTCTATATTCTATATTCTATGTGTTCCCAGGGTCCTATACAAGCAGGGTCCTCTAATCTCAGGGTTCTATATAGCCATATTCTACTGTATGGTCCCAGTACCGTATGTTCCCAGGGTTCTATTTTCCCAGGGCTCTATGGTCAGAGACACACATATTCTAAAGACCCTACTTTTCTAGTTGACTATATTCCTAGGGCCTGATATTTCCAGGGTTCTATATTTCCAGGGTTCTATATTTCTATGGTCTTATATTTCCTGGGTGCTCTGTTCACAGGGTCCTTGTCAAAACAGACTTTTAAACATGGTCTTTACACATTGCTGTGCTATCCCTATCCCAGTTGGTTGCTACATTAGAGTCGTTAGAGTAATGTTAGAGCTGGTTTCAAAGTAATAATGTATGAGTCAACTCTTGTCTCTGGAGTCAATGGAATCGACTCCACTTTATCTGAACCAAGAACAGGCAATAGAGTGTCCTAAATAGAGTTCAAGGTTAACAGAGTTCAAGGTATTGGACTCATCATGGACATGTTACCTACCTCAATGCAAATGGTGACCAGAGTGTCCAAATTATGGACTTAAAAATAGAGAAAGCGTAAATAGGACACACAAACACATTCTCTGCAGACAAACACTTTTGCATAGGCCATGTGTTTTGGGTATGTAATAATTCCAGATCGATTCGATCCCGATTCACAAGGTCCCAATTCAATTCGATTAACGATTCGATTCGATTTAATATCGATTCATTTAGGGATATTTCAGTTACAATAATAATATAATAATATGTTTTGTTTGAATATGAAAAGAGATTTTCTGAGAACTAATGGGGTAAACGTACAAGGAACACTCAACCTACCTAACATTAGTATTTATATGTTTATATACCGTCATGGTTTCTGAATCCAAAATATAGCCAGACATCTGCTTTCAAGTTCTGGGGCGCCTTCACTTGTGCTCCAGCCATGCTTAACTGATGTGCGCCCCCAGCCAGATCTTGTTGCGTGAAAAACAATGGCTGATCACATTTAAAAGGTTATGGTCAAGTGATTTTAAAGGTCAATCTCAGGTTTATGCGAATCGATATCGGATTGAAGATCGATTTGAATCGAAAAATCGATTTTTTAAACACACCTCTAGTAATAATCCAGTAAAATAACAGTGATCGTGTATTCAAGTGTGTGCCCAAACTTTTGGATACAACTGTACATTGTTGTTGTCCAACGAAAAACAAGTAATAAAAAATAGAGATATATGTTTTGCTTTTGGCCAGTGCTGATCTATTGAGTACTGAAATGGCTATTTCAATTACACCCTGCCAACAGCTTTGGTCAACACTGGGTTTAATTAATAATAACATCCTGAAGCAGCTCCAGAAATCGTGTCAGGGCCCGGTTTAATCCCGGCTGCGCTGCATGTGGTGTATATTTAGTTGAATGTACAGTGCGAGCTCAGGAGCTTTGGAGCTCAGCGTGTAGTTAACATGTGTGACTGATTGAGTGCAGCTGCAGAGCATGTTTGAGGCAACCTCACAACCCACATCAGGTCTGGACTACTTCTCCATCTGACCGGGGCCTCCACATCTCCATAACACATACTTCACCCAAACGTAACTGCATCCATCTGACTGTCTCCAGTGCACACCAGCAGCAGCAACAGCCAACCAGAACTTCTCAAGCAGGACAAGAAGTAAACACGACCTCTGCAGAGAACTACTTTAAACAAGAACAACTTCTGGGCAATAGCATGTAGAGCACAAGATGTTTGAGATCCAATGATGTTTAAGACTGTGAAGGACTTCCTAGAAGCTTCAGTTTCTGATTCCTGGAGTAATTCATGAAGTTTGTTGGTCCACTTCTCAGCTTTAGGTTCTTGACGGTGTCCAGAATTTGCTCATATGTTGTGGAATACATTTTTTTATCTGTGTAGTGTTTCCAGAACCACTGGAAGTGTAACAGATCCACAGTCAGCACGGAGTTCCTTTCATCAAATGCTATCTTTAGTGCAAACAGGTCTATTGTTTTTATTCAACACTCCATGACACTCGTTTAATTAGCATACCATACCGTCTCTCCGAGTCTGAAGTGGAGTCCGTCCATCTCCACGCGGGAGTAGAGCTGGGTGGTCCTGTCTCTCCTCACCTCCACCTTCAGGCTGTTGGAGGAAAAGCGACCCCAAACCACCTCGTATCCCACCGGCCGGGCACTCTGTACTCTGCCATACGAACACCGCAGATGGATGCTGCTGCCCACCAGCTCAGAAGTGACCACCGGCCTGGAGGACAGCGGTGGGATGACAGCTGGACACGGGAAAAGAACCACATCACAATGGGTGATATATTACTATTATTATCATTAGCACAGTATAAGATATATTAAGATTTTATATTATTAATCATTAATCATTACTACAAAATATACATTACAATATAAATAAAAAAGGAATAACAACAGTAATAATAATAATTATTATTTTTACTAGTAGTAGTGATATTAGTAGAAGTATTAGCACTATTAGTAGTAGTGGTATTATTGTTATTATTATTATTATTACTATTATTACTATCATAATACAACATAAGACAAACAAGACAACACAAATAAAGATATTATATTAATAATATTATTATTACTACATAATATACATTAATATATAAATAAAAAGAATAACAACAAAAATGGTAATACAATAATAATTATTATTATTTTAGTAGTAGTAGAAGTAGTAGTAGTACTGGTATTAATAGTAGTATTAGTTGTATTTTTGCTATTACTATTGTAACTATTATTACTTATAACACAACATAAGAAAGACATAAGACATCATAATAGTATTATCCATAATATTACTACATAATATACTCTACAATATAAATAAAAAAATAACATGAGTAATAGTAATAACAATAATTATTATTATTATTGGCAGTAGCAGTAGTAGTAGTAGTGGTAATAGTACTAGTAGTATTAGTATTGTAGTAGTATTGTTATTGTTATCATAACAAGATATAAGACAACATAAATAAATATATATTATTAATAATATTACTATATAACTAAAGAATAACAACAGTAATAATGGTAAGTACTAGTTGTAGTAGTAGTAGTTGTATTAGTAATAGTAGTACTAGTAGCAGTATTGTTATTATTATATTATCATAACACAACATAAGAAAGATATAAACAACATAAATAAAGATATATTATTAATTATATTACTATATAAATAAAAATAATAACAACGGTAATAATGGTAAGTACTAGTGGTAGTAGTAGTATTAGTAAGAGTAGTACTAGTAGTAGTATTATTGTTACTATCATAACACAACATAAGAAAGATATGACAACATAAATAAGGATATATTAATTATAATATTAGTATGTAAATAAAAACAATAACAACAACTGTGATAATGGTAAGTACTAGTGCTTGTAGTATTAGTATTCATATTAGTAATAGTAGTACTAGTAGCAGTATTGTTATTATTACTATCATAACACAACATAAGATATAAACAACATAAATAAAGATATATTATTAATAATATTACTATAAAAATAAAAAACAATAACAACAACAATAATAATGGTAAGTACTAGTGCTAGTAGTAGTATTAGTAATAGTAGTACTAGTAGTGATATTGTTATTATTACTATCATAACACAACATAAGAAAGATATGACAACATAAATAAAGATATATTATTAATAATATTACTATAAAAATAAAAAACAATAACAACAACGGTAATAATGGTAAGTACTAGTGCTAGTAGTAGTATTAGTAAGAGTAGTACTAGTAGGACTATTATTGTTACTATCATAACACAACATAAGAAAGATATGACAACATAAATAAAGATATATTAATTATAATATTAGTATATAAATAAAAATCAATAACAACAACCGTGATAATGGTAAGTACTAGTGCTTGTAGTATTAGTATAAGTATTAGTAATAGTAGTGCTAGTAGTAATATTGTTATCATAACACAACATAAGAAAGATATAAACAACATAAATAAAGACATATTATTAATAATATTACTATATAAATAAAAAACAATAAAAACAACGGTAATAATGGTAAGTACTAGTGCTAGTAGTAGTATTAGTAATAGTAGTACTAGTAGTAATATTGTTATTATTATTATCATAACACAACATAAGAAAGATATAAACAACATAAATAAAGATATATTATTAATAATATTACTATATAAATAAAAAACAATAAAAACAACGGTAATAATGGTAAGTACTAGTGCTAGTAGTAGTATTAGTAAGAGTAGTACTAGTAGGACTATTATTGTTACTATCATAACACAACATAAGAAAGATATGACAACATACATAAAGATATATTATTAATAATATTACTATATAAATAAAAAACAATAAAAACAACGGTAATAATGGTAAGTACTAGTGCTAGTAGTAGTATTAGTAATAGTAGTACTAGTAGTAATATTGTTATTATTACTATCATAACACAACATAAGAAAGATATAAATAACATAAATAAAGATATATTATTAATAATATTACTATATAAATAAAAAACAATAAAAACAACGGTAATAATGGTAAGTACTAGTGGTAGTAGTAGTAGTAGTATCACTAATAGTAGTATTAGTAGCAGCATTGTTATTATTACTATCATAACACAACATAAGAAAGATATGACAACATAAATAAAGATATATTATTAATAATATTACTATAAAAATAAAAAACAATAACAACAACGGTAATAATGGTAAGTACTAGTGCTAGTAGTAGTATTAGTAAGAGTAGTACTAGTAGGACTATTATTGTTACTATCATAACACAACATAAGAAAGATATGACAACATAAATAAAGATATATTAATTATAATATTAGTATATAAATAAAAATCAATAACAACAACCGTGATAATGGTAAGTACTAGTGCTTGTAGTATTAGTATAATTATTAGTAATAGTACTACTAGTAGTAATATTGTTATTATTACTATCATAACACAACATAAGAAAGATATAAGCAACATAAATAAAGATATATTATTAATAATATTACTATATAAATAAAAAACAATAAAAACAACGGTAATAATGGTAAGTACTAGTGGTAGTAGTAGTATTAGTAAGAGTAGTACTAGTAGGACTATTATTGTTACTATCATAACACAACATAAGAAAGATATGACAACATAAATAAAGATATATTATTAATAATATTACTATAAAAAACAATAACAACAACGGTAATAATGGTAAGTACTAGTGCTAGTAGTAGTATTAGTAATAGTAGTACTAGTAGTAATATTGTTATTATTACTATCATAACACAACATAAGAAAGATATGAACAACATAAATAAATATATATTATTAATAATGTTACTATATAAATAAAAAACAATAGCAACGGTAATAATGGTAAGTACTAGTGGTAGTAGTAGTAGTTGTATTAGTAATAGTAGTACTAGTAGCAGTATTGTTATTATTACTATCATAACACAACATAAGAAAGATATAAATAACATAAATAAAGATATATTATTAATAATATTACTATATAAATAAAAAACAATAAAAACAACGGTAATAATGGTAAGTACTAGTGGTAGTAGTAGTAGTAGTATCACTAATAGTAGTATTAGTAGCAGTATTGTTATTATTACTATCATAACACAACATAAGAAAGATATAAATAACATAAATAAAGATATATCATTAATAATATTACTATATAAATAAAAAACAATAAAAACAACGGTAATAATGGTAAGTACTAGTGGTAGTAGTAGTATCACTAATAGTAGTATTAGTAGCAGTATTGTTATTATTACTATCATAACACAACATAAGAAAGATATAAATAACATAAATAAAGATATATTATTAATAATATTACTATATAAATAAAAAACAATAAAAACAACGGTTATAATGGTAAGTACTAGTGGTAGTAGTAGTAGTAGTATCATAAAGATATAACCTAGATAACCTAGAAACTTCAGTCCCGCCCACTCACCTTGACTTCAGGACTAAACAGCGAATGAATGGTGAATGTGTAGTGTTTACCTTTACAGACTCCGCCTACGTCCACTTCACCGGCCAGACAGGCTTTGGGAGAAAACTCCGACACCACTGTTAAAACACAAGCAGCCCCAGAATGAGCTCCACGCTTTACTGACCAGCCGGGATTCACACTCTAATACCCTCCATTCATCTGAGCAGCACACGTCCAGTAACTGCTGACCAGGAGGAGCAGAGCTGCCCAGCGCGTGAAATCAGTTCCATAAATAAACAACAAGAAACAAACAGCTTTCCCTCCTAACAGTCCAGCCACAGGCTCGGCTTCTCTCCTGCTGCTGAGCAGTGGTTACAGCGACCGGTCAGCAGCTCCAGCCTGGACATGCTCAGAGCTTCAGTAGAGAAGTTACGAGGCTAATGAAGCTAATAAGTACCCCCACAGGACCACCACAGAGCAGGTACTACTTGGATGGTGGGGCATTCTTAGTACTGCTGCGACACTGACGTGTTGGTGGTGTGTTAGTGTGTGTTGTGCTGGTGTGAGTGGATCAGACACAACAGTGCTGCTGCTGGAGTGTTTAAACACTGTGTCCACTCACTGTCCACTCTATTAGACACTCCTACTACTTGCTGGTCCACCTTGTAGATGTAAAGTCAGAGACAGTAGCTCATCTGCTGCTGCACAGCTTCTCTGGTTCTTCATCAGTGGACACAGGACTCCGCCCACAGGACACTGCTGTCCGGATAGTTTTGGTTGGTGGACGATTCTCACTCTTGCTGGCTAGGGAGTGACGCTGTACTAACACCTCCTCTGACTCCTCCCTGACTCTTCCTTCAATTCATCCCTCACGTTTCTCCACTCCTCCTCAACTCTTCCCTAACTCCTCCCCCCACTCCTGAGCACGATTAACCCACTCCCCTCCATCTCCCATTCCCCCCACCCTAACTCCTCTCTGACTCCTCCCCCGCTCTTCCCTAACTCTTCCCCGTACTCCTTCCCCACTCCGCCCCGGTGTCTTCCCCCACTCTTCCCTGACTCCTCCCCCCACACTCCACTTCATCTCCCATTTCCGCCTCCAACTCCCCTCCGACTCCTCCCCTGACTTGTCCTCCGAGTCCTCCCCTAACACTTCCCACGGCTCCTCCCCCACAATTTCCCCCCACTCTTCCCCAACTCTTGCCTGTACTCCTTCCCCACTCCTCCCTGGTCTCAACCCCCACTACCCTGTCTCCTCCCCCACATTTCCCCCACTCTTCCACGACTCCTCCCCCACGTTTCCCCAACTCTTGCCCAACTCTTCCCTCTACTCCTTCCCCACTCCTCTCCGGTGTCCTCCCCCACTCTTCCTTGACTCCTCCACCACATTTAACCCACTCTTCCACGACTCCTCCCCCACTCTTCCCCAACTCCTCCTTCTACTCGTTCCCCACTCCTCCCCGGTCTCTTCCCCCACTCTTCCCTGACTCCTCCCCCAAGTTTCCCCCACTCTTCCCCGACTCCTCCCCCACTCTTCCCCAACTCCTCCTCCTACTCGTTCCCCACTCCTCCCCGGTCTCTTCCCCCACTCTTCCCTGACTCCCCCCCCCCCCCACTCTGTCGCAACCCCTCCCCCATATTTCCCCTACGTTTCCCCCACTCTTCCCTGACTCCTTCCCCACTGTTCCCCACTCTTCCCCAACTCTTCCCTCTACTCCTTCCCCACTCCTCCCCAGTCTCTTCTTACCCACTCTTCACTGACCCCCCTCACTCTTCCCCAACTCCTCCCCCACTCCTCCCCAGACTTTTCCTCACTGAGTCCTCCCCCAAATCTTCCCCGACTCCTCCCCCACGTTTCCCCCACTCTTCCCTGACTCCTCCCCCCCACTCTGTCGCAACACCTCCCCCATATTTCCCCCATGTTTCCCCCACTCTTCCCTGACTCCTTCCCCACAGTTCCCCACTCTTCCCCAACTCTTCCCTCTACTCCTTCCCCACTCCTCCCCAGTCTCTTCTTACCCACTCTTCACTGACCCCCCCAACTCCTCCCCCACTCCTCCCCAGACTTTTCCTCACTGAGTCCTCCCCCAAATCTTCCCCGACTCCTCCCCCACGTTTCCCCCACTCTTCCCTGACTCCTCCCCCCACTCTTCCCCAACTCTCTCCTCTAAACCTTCCCCACTCCTCCCCGGTCTCTTCCCCCACTCTTCCCTGACCCCCCCCCCCCCACTCTGTCCCAACTCCTCCCTCATATTTCCCCCACATTTCCCCCACTCTTCCCTGACTCCCCCCCCACTCTTCCCCACTCTTCCCCAACTCTTCCCTCTACTCCTTCCCCACTCCTCCCCAGTCTCTTCTTACCCACTCTTCCCTGACTCCTCCCCCACTCTTCCCCAACTCTTCCCTCTACTCCTTCCCCACTCCTCCCCAGTCTCTTCTTACCCACTCTTCCCTGACTCCTCCCCCACTCTTCCCCAACTCTTCCCTCTACTCCTTCCCCACTCCTCCCCAGACTTTTCCTCCGTGTCCTCCTCAACTCTTCCCCGACTCTGCCCCAGACTTTTCCTCACTGAGTCCTCCCCCAAATCTTCCCCCGACTACCTTTCCCCCACTCTTCCCTCTATAACTTCTCCACTCCTCCCCGAATAAATATGAGTTCAACCCCACCATTTCTTGCCCCCCCCACCCCCCCCACCATCACAGCTGCATCACCAGATGTAAGAAGGTCCTCCTCTTCTCATCGTAACCAGACTCAAACAATGACCTTTATTTTTATTCGCTCTAAAACTGTACAAGATGATATTAATACAGGTTGTATCTGGTTATTACCGGTAGCGTGAGAGATTGTACTGCTAGAGTGAAGTAGGCGGCGCTACCTTCGGCGCAGTATCCCATGCACCCCTGCGTGGGCTGCAGAAAGTAGAGCAGGAAGTGGCCGCAGTTGCGGACGGTTACGGGGATGCGGAACAGACAGCAGTCTTTGGTGCTGCCGTGGAAGAACTGCCAGGTGGCGCAGGCTGAGAGCTGCCTCACCTCACCAGGCCGAGGCAGAGACACGTCCTTCAGAGAGAGCCAGACCGGCGCCTGAGTACCGCACCGGTTCATCTACACACACAACAACAACAACGTTCACAATCAAGTAAATCAATTAGAGCAAGTATCAATACACATGGACGATAGATAGATAGATAGATAGATAGATAGATAGATAGATAGATAGATAGATAGATAGATAGATAAGGCTAACACAAGGGCCATTGTTGACATCAGTACTAACAAATTAGCTAGAGCTAAAGCAAATTCTAGCGCTAACATAACAGCCAATGTTAAAGCTAGCGCTAATAACAGCCAACACTAGAGCTGAAACAAATCTTACAACTAACATTTCAGCTAACACTAATATTAGCTTCAATAAGATGCTAAAAGTAATGCTAAAAGCTAAGCTAACACTACAACCAATGCTAACTCCAGCAACCCACATACTATAGCTAAAACAAATTCTAGAGCAAACACTAGAGTTATGGCCAGCATTAGCACTAATAAGAAGCAATGCCGAGAGCTAACACCTGTGCTAACACTACTACCAATTCTATCAAGAGCGTAAACCCATATTAGAGATAAAAACAAATCCGAAAACTAAAAATACAGCTATGGGTATTGCTGACAAGAGGCTAACATAAGCACTAATAAGAGGTAATGCTAAAAGCTAACAGCTAGAGCTAACACTACAACCAATGCTAACTAGAGAAACATTAGTCTAACAATAGAGCTAATACTACAACCTATGCTAACTAGAGCAACACATATACTAAAGCTACAACAAATCCTAGCGCTAACACTAGATCTAACGCTAACATTAGTCATTAGTCTAACAATAGAGCTAATACTACAACCAATGCTAACTAGAGCAATATATATACTAAAGCTACGACAAATTCTAGTGCTAACACTAGATCTAACGCTAACATTAGTCATTAGTCTAACAATAGAGCTAATACTACAACCAATGCTAACTAGAGCAATATATATACTAAAGCTACAACAAATTCTGGCGCTAACACTAGATCTAACGCTAACATTAGTCATTAGTCTAACAATAGAGCTAATACTACAACCAATGCTAACTAGAGCAATATATATACTAAAGCTACAACAATTTCTAGAGCAAACACTAGAGTTAAGGCCAGCATTAGCACTAATAAGAAGCAATGCCGAGAGCTAACACTAGTGCTAACACTACTACCAATTCTAACAAGAGCTTAAACCCATAATAGAGAACTAAAAATAAAAATCTAAATCTAAAAATCCTAGAACTAAAAATACAGCTATGGTTATTGCTGACAAGAGGCTAACATAAGCACTAATAAGAGGTAATGCTAAAAGCTAACAGCTAGAGCTAACACTACAACCAATGCTAACTAGAGAAACATTAGTCTAACAATAGAGCTAATACTACAACCAATGCTAACTAGAGCAACACATACTAAAGCTACAACAAATCCTAGCGCTAACACTAGATCTAACGCTAACATTAGTCATTAGTCTAACAATAGAGCTAATACTACAACCAATGCTAACTAGAGCAATATATATACTAAAGCTACAACAAATTCTGGCGCTAACACTAGATCTAACGCTAACATTAGTCATTAGTCTAACAATAGAGCTAATACTACAACCAATGCTAACTAGAGCAACACATACTAAAGCTACAACAAATCCTAGCGCTAATACTAGATCTAACGCTAACATTAGTCATTAGTCTAACAATAGAGCTAATACTACAACCAATGCTAACTAGAGCAATATATATACTAAAGCTACAACAAATTCTAGCGCTAACACTAGATCTAACGCTAACATTAGTCATTAGTCTAACAATAGAGCTAATACTACAACCAATGCTAACTAGAGCAACACATATACTAAAGCTACAACAATTTCTAGAGCAAACACTAGAGTTAAGGCCAGCATTAGCACTAATAAGAAGCAATGCCGAGAGCTAACACCTGTGCTAACACTACTACCAATTCTATCAAGAGCGTAAACCCATATTAGAGATAAAAACAAATCCGAAAACTAAAAATACAGCTATGGGTATTGCTGACAAGAGGCTAACATAAGCGCTAATAAGAGGTAATGCTAAAAGCTAACAGCTAGAGCTAACACTAGAAACACACATACTATTGTAGAGCTAAAACAATTCCTAGAGCTAACACTAACATTAGCACTAACAAGACGGTCAAGAGCTACTATTAGAGCTAACAATAAAACCAATGCTTAGAGCTAAAACCCATACTAGGGCTATAACAAATCCCAGCGCTAACACTAGATCTAACACTAGACTAATAACATTAGTCATTAGTCTAACAATAGAGCTAATATTACAACCAATGCTAACTATAGCAACACATATACTAAAGCTACAACAAATTCTAGAGCTAACACAAGAGCTAATTCTAACATCAGCACTAATAAGAGGTAATGCTAAAAGCTAACATTAAAGCTAACACTGCAACCAATGCTAACAAGAGCTACAACAAATTTTAGAACTAACACTAGATCTAACGCTAACATTAGCACTAATAAGAGGTAATGCTAAAAGCTAACAGTAGAATGCTAACACCTAAAGCCAACTAGAACAGTTAGCACATTTAGCTAGTGGCAAAGTACAAAACTCTTAATCCCAGGTCTCCTCTCACCTCCACACAGCTGGTAGGCATCTCCGCAGGTTTGTTGTTGATGCTGAAGCGGTACCATCCCGGCTCCAGCGAGTGGTCGCAGATTAGGTCCTGGATGGCGGTGTTCTGGAGCTCTGTGGAGTCGAAGTCCACGCTGCGGTACGGGTTCCGTAACGTCTGGTACCCACCGGGATAACATTCTGGGGCTATGGAAGCAGACAGGATGGTTAACCACAGTAAACAGTGCTGTATGACCATATGGTTTCCCAGGTGGTTGCTAAGTTGTTGCTAGGCCTTAGCTATATAATATCCCAGGTGGTTGCTAAGTTGTTGCTTGGACTTTGCTGCATGGTATCCCAGGTGGTTTCTAAGTTGTTGCTAGGCATTTGCTACAGTATCCCAGGTGGATTGCTAAGTTGACACTAGGCCTTAGCTACATAGTATTCCAGCTGGTTGATATATGGTGTCCCAGGTGGTTGCTATATGATATCCCAGGTGGTTGCTAAGTTGTTGCTAGGCCTTAGCTATATAATATCCCAGGTGGTTGCTAAGTTGATACTAGGCCTTACCTACATTGTATTCCAGCTGGTTGATACATGGTGTCCCAGGTGGATGCTATTTTGTCTCCTAGTTGGTTGCTAAGTTGTTAACAGGCCTTAGCTATATGGTATTCTTAGGTGGTTGCTAAGTTGTTGCTTGGCCATTGCTATATGGTATCCCAGGTGGGTGCTTAGTTGTTGCTAGGTCATTGTTATATGGTACCCCAATGTGGTTGCGAAGTTACTACACCGGCTAGACCCAGGTGGATGCTATATGGTTTGCCAGCTGGTTGCTATATGGTATTCCAGGTGGTTGCTATATGGTAACCCAAGTGGTTGCTATATGGTGTCCCAGCTGGCTGCTGTATGGTGTCCCAGGTGGTTGTTATACGATATTCCAGCTGGTTGCAAAGTTGTTACTAAACATTCGCTATGGTTGCTATATGGTATCCTAGGTGGTTGCTATATGGTATCCAAGCTGGTTGCTATATGGTATCCCAGCTATCTGCTATATAGTGTCCCAGGTGGTCGCAAAGTTTTTACTAAACAATTTTAATTGTATCCCAGGTGGTTGCTATATGGTATCCCAGCTGGTTGTGAAGTTGTTACTAGACCTTTGCTATGGTTGCTATATGGTATCCTTTGTGGTTGCTATATGGTATCCCAGCTATCTGCTATATAGTGTCCCAGGTGGTCGCAAAGTTTTTACTAAACATTTTCTATTGTATCTCAGGTAGTTGCTATATGGTATCCCAGCTGTTTGTGAAGTTGTTACTAGACCTTTGCTATGGTTGCTATATGGTATCCTTTGTGGTTGCTATATGGTATCCCAGGTGATTGCTATATGGTATCCCAGCTATCTGCTATATAGTGTCCAAGGTGGTCGCAAAGTTGTTACTAGACATTTGCTATGGTATCCCAGGTGGTTGAAATATGGTATCCCAGCTGGTTGTGAAGTTGTTACTAGACATTTGCTATGGTTGCTATATGGTATCCTAGGTGGTTACTATATGGTATCCAAGCTGGTTGCTATATGGTATCCCAGCTATCTGCTATATAGTGTCCCAGGCGGTTGCAAAGTTGTTACTAGACATTTGCTATGGTATCCCAGGTGGTTGCTATATGGTATCCCAGCTGGTTGTGAAGTTTTTACTAGACCTTTGCTATGGTTGCTACATGGTATCCTAGGTGGTTGCTATATGGTATCCCAGGTGGTTGATATATAGTGTCCCAGGTGGTCGCAAAGTTGTTACTAGACATTTGCTATGGTATCCCAGGTGGTTGCTATATGGTATCCCAGCTGGTTGTGAAGTTGTTACTAGACATTTGCTACGGTTGCTACATGGTATCTTAGGTGGATGCTATATGGTATCCCAGGTGGTTGCTATATGGTATCCCAGCTATCTGCTATATAGTGTCCCAGGTGGTCGCAAAGCTGTTACTAAACATTTGCTATGGTATCCTAGGTAGTTGCTATATGATATCCCAGCTGGTTGTGAAGTTGTTACTAGAGCTTTGCTATGGTTGCTATATGGTATCCCAGGTGGTTACTATATGGTATCCCAGCTATCTGCCATATAGTGTCCCAGGTGGTAGCAAAGTTGTTACTAGATCTTTGCTATGGTATCCCAGGTGGTTAATTTATGGTATCCCAGCTGGTTGTGAAGTTGTTACTAAACCTTTGCTATGGTTGCTACATGGTATCCCAGGTGGTTACTATATGGTATCCCAGCTATTTGCTATACAGTATCCCAGGTGGCTGCTATATGGTATCTAAGGTGGCTGTCTATGTGCAAACTCTGTATTAAAAAAGTGCTTGTGATTATAGTAAAAAGAGTGAACTGGCCCGATTATTTCCAAGGGATAAAGAAGAACATGGATCACGTGGAGATGAAAGATGTTTTTGGTGCCCAGAGAGGCTCGTTATAAGTTCACCTCAGGGAGAAAATAAAAGGATACGGGTTCTTTAATGTATTTATATTCGTAGTATAAAAGGCAGGATCTGAGCCGTTTCACGCACATGACCCCGGATCTCTCGGGAGACGCCCCGCACATTACACACTTTAATATTCATGGGAAGTTTAAAAAAGAACCTTCCGGCAAAGACGCGGGTCAGCGCAGGGGAGGAGCGCGCTGGCAAGGGAGGTACGAAGGAGGTAAAAAAGAGGAAAAGAGAGAAAAGGTCACGGGAGCGCCTCCGAAACGTCAGTCAGCGTGGTTATTAAAAAAAGGGGGTTAACGTGACCTCCAGAGCAGAGGGACGCACGACCGGGTAAAAATATCACACCCAAGGTCGGCTGAGTCGGAGGAGCGGGTCCGGCGCTGCGCGGGGCCCGGGGCCAATCCAAAAGACCAAAATAGTCGGGTGACTTTCGGAATTAAAACCTTTTCTAATTCAGTGCTGTGTTTGTCGTCGCCATGAGTTCACAGAGCGCACCGTCTTCACTCGGACTGCTGAACTGGGTCGAGTCAAACTAACACCAATACAAACACAGCCTTGATGCAGATACCAGTAGTGTGGCTTCAAAATAAGAGTTCTTGAAGAAAATAGCTGAATATTTAACCCAGAAGTATTCACTCACCCATCCAAATAATTGAATTCAGGTGTTCCAAACACTTCCATGGCCAGCAGCTAGTCATGCAGACTGCTTCTACACACATTAGTAAAGAGTGGGTCTCTCTCAGGAGCTCAGTGAACTCCAGCGTGGAACCGTGATAGGACGCCACCTGTGCAAGTCCAGTGGTGAAGTTTCCTCACTACTAAATATTCCACAGTGGACTGTCAGTGGTGTTCTAACAAAGTGGAAGTGATTGAGAACATCAGCAACTCAGACTCCAAGTGGTAGAACACGTACAATGACAGAGCGGGTCAGTGGATGCTGAGGAGCATAGAGCAGAGAGGTCACCAACTTTCTACAGAGTCAATCACTACAGACCTCCAAACTTCATGTGGTCTTCAGACCAGCTCAAGAACAGAGCGTAGAGAGCTTCATGGAATGGGTCTCCATGGCTGAGTAGCTGCATCCAAGCCTTACATTACCAAGAACAATGCAGAGCATCACTGGACTCTAGAGCAGTGGAGACGTGTATTCTGGAGTGACCAATCACGCTTCTCCGTCTGGCAATCTGATGGACAAGTCTGGGTTTGGTGGTTGCCAGGAGAACTCTACTTGTCTGACTGCATTGTGCTGAGTGTAAAGTTGGTGGAGGGGGGATTATGGTGTGGGGTTGTTTTTCAGGATTTGGGCTCGGACCCTTAGTTCGAGTGAAAAGAACTCTCAATGCTTCAGCAGACCAAGTTCATGCTCCCAACTTTGTGGGAACAGTTTGGGGAATGCCCCTTCCTGTTCCAACATGACTGCCCACCAGTGCACAAAGCAGTTCCATAAAGACATGGAGGAGCGAGTTTGGTGTGGAAGAACTTGACTGGCCTGCACAGAGTCCTGACCTCCACCTGATAGAACACCTTCAGAATGAATTAGAGCGGAGACTGTGAGCCAGACCTTCTCGTCCAACATCAGTATCTGACCTCACCAATGTTCTTCTGGAAGAACGGTCCAACATTCCCATAAACACTCTCCTAAACCGTGTGGAGAGACTTCCCAGAAGAGCTGAAGTTGTTAAAGTTGCAAAGGTTGGGCCGACATCATATTAAACCCTATGGATTATGAATGGGACGTCATTCAACTATATACAACCAAGATGTTTCACCAATAAACCGCTCTTTCTGAACTTTGCAGGAACAATGAGAATCATTGGTGGTTCGATTTTGGTTGAGCAGGACTCTTCTTAGCATGTGGGCTGGACTAAATGGACCTGGAGAGGAGTGTGTTTTATTCTTTCTTCTCAGAAATAATTCATAATAAACTCCAGCAAGACCGCCGGCCCTCAGCCAGGGTCACAGTCAGTAAGGGTTTTGTGCCTGCGTGTCTCTACATGGCGCAAGACCACCCCCCACCCCCAGTCCACAATCAGCCAGAAGCACGCGTAGGCCAAAGGTCGTGCAAACAGCCTCGTTCTCGACCCCAGAACAAAGGCCGGGTCAGCGGTGGTCAGCGCTGCTGTGTAAACCGCTCCAATTGAGCGTTTAATATGTTTACTGAAGGGTGGGCCGGGGGGAGGAATGCACACAGGAGCATTCCAGCACACAGGAGCTGAAGCTTTCACTCCCTCACGCCGCCGCGGCTTCACTGAACTGCACACAGTGGACACAGAGCGTCTGATATCACTATATATGTCGTATGTACGGTGCTGTGCACAAATGACTATTCATTTATTTGATTTCCATTGAAAATGGTCAGCATGCAGAGGTTATTCATTCAGCGTCCAGTGTGTCCACTCTTTATTACAGCGTCCAGTCTTTTTCAGGAGACTCACTTTCAAGTCCTCAAAGAGACACATCCTCTAAAGTTCAGTCTTGGAAGCTGGTTTTAACATTTCCTGCTTCTTACCATCCAAACAAACCCAAACAAGGTTCAGTGATGTTAAGGTTCTGGACTCTGAGGTGGTCAGTCCATTGTATCTGAGAACATCAGCACCATCTTTGTTTGATGTGCCTGTCACAAGCTCCTCAGAAGAGGAGCCTCTTGAACACCTATGCATCCGTTCACACCCACATCGTTTTCATGACACCAGTCGTAGCTCTTTGCTCATTCACTTGCAAGCTTCACGCCCCGACTAGATTTCTTCCCATGCTAGCTTCACTCCCTGACTAGATTTGTTCTTTTGCTAGCTTCATTCCTGGCTAGATTTGCTCCCATGCTAGCTTCACTCCCTGACTAGATTTGTTTCCTTGCTAGCTTCACTCCCTGACTAGATTTGTTTCCTTGCTAGCTTCACTCCCTGACTAGATTTTTCTCCCATGCTAGCTTCACTCCCTGACTAGCTTTGTTCCCATGCTAGCTTCACTCCCTGACTAGATTTTCTCTACTGCTAGCTTCACTTCCTGACTAGATTTGTTCCCTTGCTAGCTTCATTCCTGGCTAGATTTGCTCCCATGCTAGCTTCACTCCCTGACTAGATTTGCTCCCATGCTAGCTTCACTCCCTGACTAGATTTGTTTCCTTGCTAGCTTCACTCCCTGACTAGATTTGTTTCCTTGCTAGCTTCACTCCCTGACTACATTTGTTCCCTTGCTAGCTTCACTCCCTGACTAGATTTGTTCCCTTGCTAGCTTCACTCCCAGACTAGATTTGTTTTCTTGCTAGCTTCACTCCCTGACTAGATTTTTCTCCCATGCTAGCTTCACTCCCTGACTAGCTTTGTTCCCATGCTAGCTTCACTCCCTGACTAGATTTGCTCTACTGCTAGCTTCACTTCCTGACTAGATTTGTTCCCTTGCTAGCTTCACTCCCTGACTAGATTTGTTCCCCTGCTAGCTTTATTCCTGACTAGATTTGTTCCCTTGCTAGCTTTGCTTCCTGACTAAATGTATTCTTTTGCTAGCTTCACTCCTGGCTAGATTTGTTCCCTTGCTATCTTCACTCCCTGACTAGATTTGTTTCCTTGCTAGCTTCACTCCCTGATTAGATTTGCTTCCTTGCTAGCTTCACTCCCTGACTAGATTTGTTCCCTTGCTAGCTTCACTCCCTGACTACATTTGTTCTTTTGCTAGCTTCACTCCCTGACTAGATTTGTTCCCATGCTAGCTTCACTCCCTGACTAGATTTGTTTTCTTGCTAGCTTTACTCCCTGACTAGATTTGTTCCCTTGCTAGCTTCACTCCCTGACTAGATTTGTTCCCTTGCTAGCTTCACTCCCTGACTAGATTTGTTTCCTTGCTAGCTTTACTCCCTGACTAGATTTGTTCTTTTGCTAGCTTTATTCCTGGCTAGATTTGTTCCTTTGCTAGCTTCATTTCTGGCTAGATTTGTTCCTTTGCTAGCTTTACATCCTGACTAGATTTGTTCCCTTGTTAACTTCACTTCCTCATAAGCTTAGCTTCCTCATTAGCTTAGCTTCCTAAGTCAGTAGGTACTTCAGCGTCACTTTCTGACTAGAGCAGCATCCTGTTTCAGCACTGTTTCAGTACTAAAGTGTTTAGTATCCACAAAACCTCGGACGCATTACGTCCACCATCTTACCAACATCCCTTAATACAAGACCAATACTATAAACGTCCCGCTAGTCATAAAAAGCTCCATTTCGACATTACTTCAGACAATTTATGTGACACTGAGCCCACTTTATTAGCCTAATGCTAGCCTACAATATACTGCCAAAAGTATTCACTCGTCCGTCTTCACACGTATAGGAACTTGAGGGACGTCCCATTCTTAATCCATATGGTTTAATGTGATGTCGGCCCAACCTTTGCAGCTATAACAGCTTCAGCTCTTCTGGGAAGGCTCTCCACACAGTTTAGGAGAGTGTTTATGGGAATGTTTGACCGTTCTCCCAGAAGAACATTGGTGAGGTCAGATACTGATGTTGGACGAGAAAGTCTGGTGTTCTATCAGGTGGAGGTCAGGACTCTGTGCAGGCCAGTCAAGTTCTTCCACACCAAACTCGCTCCTCCTTGTCTTCATGGAGCTTGCTCCTGAAAAACAACCCCACACCATAATCCCCCCTCCACCAAACTTTACATTTGGCACAATGCAGTCAGACAAGTACCGTTCTCCTGGCAACCGCCAAACCCAGGGTCGTCCATCGGATTGCCAGACGGAGAAGCGTGATTGGTCACTCCAGAGAACACGCCTCCACTGTTCTAGAGTCCAGTGGCGGCGTGCTGTACTCCACTGCATCCAACACTCTGCATTGTGCTTGGTGATGTAAGGCTTGGATGCAGCTGCTCAGCCATGGAGACCCATTCCATGAAACTCTCTACGCTCTGTTCTTGAGCTGATCTGAAGACCACATGAAGACTTCACATGTGGCGTCCTATCACGGTACCACGCTGGAGTTCACTGAGCTCCTGAGAGAGACCCATTCTTTACTAATGTGTGTAGAAGGACTAGTCTGCAGGACTAGGTGCTGGTTTTATACACCTGTGGTCATGAAAGTAATTGGAACTTCTGAATTCAATGGTCTGGATGGGTGAGTGAATACTTTTGGCAATACTGAGTATGTGCCTGTTGTGCTGATCCAAGCTATTTGGGTCCATTGCCTGTGTTAGCCTCATAGCTGCGGTGCTAAAACTTCAGCCGTTCTGACTCTAAACAGGTCTCGGCTGATTAACTCCATTAGCTTTAAGGTTTGTGGTTCTGTATTTACAGGCCGGGTGAGGATAGGAGAGCGGAGGGCGGTCAGGTGTTGTAAAATGGGTTTCGACAGGCCGCCTCTAGGCCCAACGAAGGAGTGATTAAAGAGAGGGAGGGAGAAACAGCACTAATCTCTCTCCCTCCATCACCCTCCTTCAAACCCCCAGCGTCTTTGAAATGCATCGCCACAGAGATGGAGAGATAGGTGTTCTTCTATCTAACTGAAACCCCCCAAAGGGTCCGCATCTTCATTACCTCTTCATCTGATCACAGCGCACGCCTTTATTCTTACCGCTTGGCCCTGATTCTATCTGATCTTAACACGGCTGTTGATTTCCATCCCTTTAACCCTGTCAGACTCGGGGTTACAACTCTGGACCAGTTCAGCTTTTAAACAACAGCTTCACCGGCCGACTGAAATAAAGCTAACAAGCTTCAAATTCTCATAGACTTAGAGTTATGTAGTCGTAGGTTTTGAAGCACAAAATCAATTAATCAATCAATCAATCAATCAACAAATAATTAAATAAATAAAATAATACCCATATCAATTAAATAATAAGGAGCAGAGTGGCAGCAAAGGGATATTAAACTAACGCTAAATTAATGTTATCTGAGTTAACTGGTTAGTTTAACGTTAGCTTTGATAAACTAGTTTTTGCCTAGTTAAACGAATGTTACCTGTGTTAGTCTAGTGTTACTCTAGTTAAACGAATGTTACCTGTGTTAGTCTAGTGTTACTCTAGTTAAACGAATGTTACCTCTGATAAATATGTGTTACCCTAGTTAAACAAATGTTACCTGCGTTAGACTAGTGTTACTCTAGTTAAACAAATGTTACCTGCGCTAGACTAGTGTTACTTTACTTAAACGAATGTTACCTGTATTAGATTGGAGTTACTGGAGTCAAACTAGTGTTACTTTAATTAAACAGATGTTACTTGTGTTAGACTAGTGTTACCCTAGTTAAATGTTAACTATGTTAGACTAGTATTACATTACTTAAACAAATGTTATCTAAATGAGATTAGTTACTTTAGTTAAACGAATGTTACCTCTGTTAAACTATTCTTACCCTAGTTAAACTAACGTAACCTGTGCTACACTAGTGTTACTTTAGTTAAAGCAATGTTACCAGTGATAAACTAGTGTTACCCTAGTTAAACAAATGGTACCTGCGTTAGACTAGTGTTACCCTAGGTAAATGAATGTTACCTGCGTTAGATTAGTTTTACTCTAGTTAAATGAATGTTACTTGCATTAGACTAGTGTTACTCTAGTTAAACGAATGGTACCTGCATTAGACTAGTGTTACCCTAGTTAAATGAATGTTACTCGCATTAGACTAGTGTTACTTTACTTAAACGAATGTTACCTGTATTAGATTAGTTACTTGAGTTAAACTAGTGTTACTTTAATTAAACAGATTTTACTTGTGTTAGACTAGTGTTACCCTAATAAAATGAATGTTACCTGAATTAGATTAGTTACTTTAGTTAAATGAATGTTACCTCTGTCAAACTATTCTTACCCTAGTTAAACTAATGTAACCTGTGTTAGACTAGTGTTACTCTAGTTAAACAAATGTTACCTGTGTTAGACTAGTGTTACTCTAGTTAAATGAATGTTACCTGCATTAGACTAGTGTTACTCTAGTTAAACAAATGTTACCTGCATTAGACTGGTGGTACTCTAGTTAAACAAATGTTACCTGTGTTAGACTAGTGTTACTCTAGTTAAACGAATGTTACCTGCGTTAGACTAGTATTACTTTACTTAAACGAATGTTACCTGTATTAGATTAGAGTTACTTGAGTTAAACTAGTGTTACTTTAATTAAACAATGTTACTTGTGTTAGACTAGTGTTACCCTAGTTAAATGTTAACTATGTTAGACTAGTATTACGTTACTTAAACAAATGTTATCTAAATGAGATTAGTTACTTAAGTTAAACAAATGTTACCTCTGTTAAACTATTCTTACCCTAGTTAAACTAACGTAACCTGTGCTACACAAGTGTTACTTTAGTTAAAGCAATGTTACCAGTGATAAACTAGTGTTACCCTAGTTAAACAAATGGTACCTGCGTTAGACTAGTGTTACCCTAGGTAAATGAATGTTACCTGTGTTAGATTAGTTTTACTCTAGTTAAACAAATGTTACCTGCGTTAGACTAGTGTTACTCTAGTTAAAGGAATAGTACCTGCATTAAACTAGTGTTACCCTAGCTAAACAAATGTTACCTGTGTTAGACTAGAGTTACTTTAGTTAAATGATTGTTACCTGTGCTAGACTAGTGTTAACCTAGTTAGACAAATGTCACCTGTGTTAGACTAGTGTTACTCTAGTTAAACCGGTGTTACCTGTGTCAGACTAATGTTACCCTAGGTAAACAAATGTTACCTGTGTTAGACTAGAGTTACTTTAGTTAAATGATTGTTACCTGTGTTAGACTAGTGTTACCCTATTTAAACAAATGTTACCTGTTTTAAACTAGTGTTACCCTAGTTAAACAAATGTTACCTGTGTTAGACTAGTGGTACTCTAGTTAAAACAATGTTACCTGCGTTAGATTAGTGTTACTCTAGTAAACGAATGTTACCTCTGTTAAACTAGTGTTACCCTAGTTAAATGTTACATGTGTTAGACTAGTGTTACCCTAGTTAAACAAATGTTACCTGTGTAAGACTAGTGTTACCCTAGTTAAACAAATGTTACCTGTGCAAGACTAGTTTTACTTTAATTAAACTAATGTTACCAGTGATAAACTAGTGTCAATCTAGTTAAAAGAATGTTACATGTGTTAGACTAGTGTTACTCTAGCTAAACAAATGTTACCTGTGTTAGACTAGTGTTACCCTAGGTAAACAAATGTTACCTGTGCTAGACTAGTATTACTCTAGTTAAACGAATGTTACCTCTGATAAACTAGTGTTACCCTAGTTAAACAAATATTACCTGTGTTAGACTAGTGTTACCCTAGTTAAATAAATGTTACCTGTGTTAGATTAAAGGTACTTTAGTTGAACGAATGTTACCTCTGTTAAACTAGTGTTACCCTAGTTAAAAAATGTTATCTGTGTTAGACTTATGTTACCCTAGTTAAATGAATGTTACCTGTCATGATCTATTGTGATAATCTAACATTACCTGTGATAAACTGCAGTTACAATAATTAAACCAATGCAACCTTTGTTAGACTATGATAATCTGTGTTAAACTGAAGTTACCTGTGTTAAACTAATGATATCCATGTTATCCCATTGTTATCTGTAATAATCTAACATTACCTGTGTGTTAAACTAGCATGACCTGTGTTAAACTATGGTTACCTTAGTTAAACTAAAGTTACCTCACATGTGTTAAACTAACATTTTCAGTGAAATACAACTGTGGTCTTTATTTATTGGACTATTTTTAATTGTTTATTGTCTAGCAGTGTGTAAAGCTGGTTTCTGAGACCTTAAAGTACAAAGGCACTAAATAAAAACAGTTATTCAAAGGAGAATTTTCTACCTCAGCAGACACAAAAGCCAATAATCTCCTAATGATGAATTATTCAAGGTTTAATCCGATTGACTGGATGAAATCCCCCGTTGTGTTTAGAGCATCGCTGCTTCTGAATGCTCTGAGTAAGAGACACATTTTATTTCTAATAAAACTAAAGATATCAGACTAACTAATGAGCAGTAGATTATCAACATGGACAATTTTTCTATATGAAACCAACACATCCACTTACAGAAAGTAAAGATAGTGTACAGAAGTGTTATTGAGACTGTATATGGACTACTATCTCCTATTCTAGTGTATAAGATTGTTTATGGAGGCTGTATATGGACTAATATCTCCTGTTCTAGTGTATAGGAGTGTTTATTAAGGTTGTTTATGGACTAGTATCTCCTATTCTAGTGTATAGGAGTGTTTATTGAGGGTTTTTACGGACTAATATCTCCTAATCTAGTGTATAGGAGTGTTTATTGAGGGTGTTTATGGACTAATATCTCACATTCTAGTGTACATGAGTGTTTATTGAGGGTGGTTATAGACTAATATCTCCTATTCTAGTGTATAGAAGTGTTTATTGAGGGTGTTTATGGGCTATTATCTCCTATTGTAATGTATAAGATTGTTTATTGAGTCTGTATATGGACTAATATCTCCTATTCTAGTGTATATGAGTGTTTATTGAGGGTGTTTATGGACTAATATTTCCTATTCTAATGTATAGGAGTGTTTATTGAGGGTGTTTATAGATTAACATCTCCTATTCTAGTGTATATGAGTGTTTATTGATGGTGTTTATGGACTAATATCTCATATTCTAGTGTATATGAGTGTTTATTGATGGTGTTTATGGACTAATATCTCATATTCTAGTGTATAGGAGTGTTTATTGAGGGTGATTATGGACTAATATCTCATATTCTATTGTATAGGAGTGTTTATTGAGGTTGTTTATGGACTATTATCTCCTATTCTATTGTATAGGAGTGTTTATTGAGGGTGTTTATGGACTAATATCTCCTATTCTAGTGTATATGAGTGTTTATTGATGGTGTTTATGGACTAATATCTCATATTCTAGTGTATAGGAGTGTTTATTGAGGGTTTTTACGGACTAATATCTCCTAATCTAGTGTATAGGAGTGTTTATTGAGGGTGTTTATGGACTAATATCTCACATTCTAATGTATAAGAGTGTTTATTGAGGGTGTTTATGGACTAATATCTCACATTCTAGTGTACGTGAGTGTTTATTGAGGGTGGTTATAGACTAATATCTCCTATTCTAGTGTATAGAAGTGTTTATTGAGGGTGTTTATGGGCTATTATCTCCTATTGTAATGTATAAGATCGTTTATTGAGGCTGTATATGGACTAATATCTCCTATTCTAGTGTATATGAGTGTTTATTGAGGTTGTATATGGAGTAATATCTCCTATTCTAGTGTATAGGAGTGTTTAATGAGGGAGTTTATGAACTAATATCTCCTAATATAGTATATAAGAGTGTTTATTGGGGTTGTTTATGAACTAATATCTCCTATTCTAGAGTATAATAGTGTTTACTGGAGGTCTTTATAGACTAATGTATTATGCTGTAATTCACAGGGGTGTTTATTGAAGGTGTTTATGGATTAATACTTCAAACTGTGACTTCATTGTGGCTCTGAAATATATGTGAACAGACTGAACTCTGAAGATCACCGTGAGGTGTGATTAGTGCAGTACAGGCCTTTAGACAGAGTTTAATTGGCCTCAGGCCGAAAGATTCCTCATCCAAACCCCGAGGACACTGCTAGGCCACAAAAACACTTATTCTCACTCTCACATCCTGCCCCCCAAACACACACACACATACACCCCACCCCCACACCCCAGTTGATTGAGGGGTTTACGAATGTGTGTGACTCACACAGCTGTAAAACCCTTTAATAAAGACTTCCGTCCCTTTGGTAACATCAGCCACAGCTGAGACCAAGACGACACAAACACGAAGCCAGAGGAGCAACTTTCTTCCCTCGTCTCGCTCTCTTAAAGCAGCAGCTCCGCACAAAAACTCCTTTATACACACGGAGCCAAGACCTGTTCAGTGTCAGACGCTTACTTCTATAGCTTTAGCACTGGAGCTAATGTAGCTAATGTATTTGAAGCCCACCAATTAGCACCATTACCATCATTACAATTCAGAACTATTTGTCATTTTGATCTGTGCATTAAACCATCTGTGCAATGAAACTCCCACCCACATACTAGAGGGCAGTGAAACACCCATACACAAACACATACACACATATTAGGGGCAGTGAAACACCCATACACACACACACACATTAGGGAGCAGTGAAACACCCATATACACACACACCCTAGAAAACACACAATAGGAGGCAGTGAAACACCCATATACACACACACACTAGTGAATACAAACACACTAGGGAGCAGTGAAACACCCATACACACACAAACACACTAGGGAGCGGTAAAACACCCATACGCACACACACACACACACCCTAGAGAATACACACCCTAGGGGGCAGTGAAACACCCATATATACACACACTCTAGAGAAACACACACACTGGAGGGCAGTGAAACACCTATATACACACACACACACACACACACACACCCTAGAGAATACACACCCTAGGGAGCAGTGAAACACCCATACACACACACACACACACACACACACACCCTAGAGAACACACACCCTAGGGAGCAGTGAAACACCCATACACACACACACACACACACACTAGAGAACACACACACTAGGGGGCAGTAAAACTCCCATACACACACACACACACTAGGGGGCAGTTAAACATCCATACACACACACACACTAGAGAACACACACACTAGGGGGCAGTTAAACACCCCTACACACACATACTAGTGAACACATACACTAGAGGGCAGTGAAACACCCATTTACACAAACACACACACACTAGAGAACACACACACTAGGGGGCAGTAAAACTCCCACACACACACACACACACACACACACACACATACACACATTGGAGAACACACACTATGGAGCAGTTAAACACCCATACACACACACACACACTAGGGGGCAGTGAAACACCCATACACACACACTGGGGGGCATTAAAACACCCATACACACATACACACACACACACACACAATAGGGGGCAGTGAAATACACTCATACACACACACCCTAGAGAACACACACACTAGAGGGCAGTAAAACAACCATATACACACACGCTAGTGAACACACACACTAAGGGATAGTAAAAAACACACACACACACACACTAGGTGGCAGTGAAACAACCATACACACACACACACACACTAGGGGGCAGTGAAACACCCATATACACAAACACACACCCTAGAGAACACACACACTAGGGGGCAGTAAAACAACCATATACACACACACTAGTGAACACACACACTAAGGGATAGTAAAAAACACACACACACACACACTAGGTGGCAGTGAAACAACCATACACACACACACACACTAGGGGGCAGTGAAATACCCATATACACAAACACACACCCTAGAGAACACACACACTAGGGGGCAGTGAAACCACAGGCCAATCATAGAATGCAGGACACCAATAACCAATCAAACAAGACAATACACTGATGACCAATCAAACAAGACAATACACTGATAACCAATCAAACAAGACAATACACTGATAACCAGTCAAACAAGACACTACACTGATAACCAATCAAACAAGACAATACACTGATAACCAATCAAACAAGACAATACACTGATAATTAATCAAACAAGACAATACACTGATAACCAATCAAACAAGACAATACACTGATAACCAGTCAAACAAGGCAATACACTGATAGCCCATCAAACAAGACAATACATTTATAGCCAATCAAACAAGACAATACACTGATAATCAATCAAACAAGACAATACACTGATAACCAATCAAACAAGACAATACACTGATAGTCAATCAAACAAGACAATACACTGATAACAAATCCAACACGACAATACACTGATAACCAATCAAACAAGACAATACACTGATAACCAATCAAACAAGACAATACACTGATAACCAATCAAACAAGACAATACATTTATAGCCAATCAAACAAGACAATACACTGATAGTCAATCAAACAAGACAATACACTGATAACAAATCCAACACGACAATACACTGATAACCAATCAAACAAGACAATACACTGATAGTCAATCAAACAAGACAATACACTGATAACAAATCCAACACGACAATACACTGATAACCAATCAAACAAGACAATACACTGATAACCAATCAAACAAGACAATACACTGATAGTCAATCAAACAAGACAATACACTGATAACCAATCAAACAAGACAATACACTGATAACCAATCAAACAAGCCAATACACTGATAACCAATCAAACAAGACAATACACTGATAACCAATCAAACAAGACAATACATTTATAGCCAATACCACAAGCCAGGACAATACTAGCCAATCAAACAAGACAATACACTAATAACCAATCAAACAAGACAATACATTTATAGCCAATACCACAAGCCAGGCCAATCACAGGAGGCAGCATTAGGTGTTGTTTAGCTTCAATATAAATATGAATAAACATTAAATCTGTACATCACGCCCGTATGAATAAAACATGCTACATCAACACAGTGGTCCCCAAACTTCTGATGGGCAGTGTTTAGATCAGATGACCCTGCGAGAGTGATGGCGGAGCTGTGACCCCTGTGAAAGGGGGAAAGGTCAGAGGTGTTGTTTTATCCCTGCTAATCCGTCTGACCCGCCGTGTTGGCTTCTACAGTGACGGCACTAGACACCACAACATCATAATTAGAGCCCCCGGGGGGCTTCCTGAGAGGCGCGCTAATGCTTTCTGAAAACATCTGGAGTGTGGGGGGAGCAGGGGTACGCTCCATTAGCTCTGTGAGAACCTTACAGTACACAGACACACACACACACTCACACAAACACACACACTCCAGCTGGTATAGATGAGGCCTCACTCTCACACACAGCTGCTCAGAGAAGAGTGCCTCAGCTGGCTCACAGAAGGCAGGACAGTACCAGCCAATCAAAGAAGGCAGGACACTAAGAACCAATCACAGAAGGCAAAAAAACACTAGCCAATCACAGACGACAAGACACTTCCATGCAGTCAGAGAAGACCCTCATAGCCAATAACAGAAGGCAGAACACTACTAGCCAATCGCAGAAGGCAGAACACTACTAGCCAATCACAGAAGGCAGAACACTACTAGCCAATCAAAGGCAAGACACTACTAGCCAATCACAGAAGGCAGAACGCTACTAGCCAATAACAGAAGGCAGAACACTACTAGCCAATCACAGAAGGCAGAACACTACTAGCCAATCAAAGGCAAGACACTACTAGCCAATCACAGAAGGCAGATCACTACTAGCCAATCACAGAAGGCAAAACACTACTAGCCAATAACAGAAGGCAGAACACTACTAGCCAATCACAGAAGGCAAAACACTACTAGCCAATAACAGAAGGCAGAACACTACTAGCCAATCACAGAAGGCAGAACACTACTAGCCAATAACAGAAGGCAGAACACTACTAGCCAATAACAGAAGGCAGAACACTACTAGCCAATCACAGAAGGCAGAACACTACTAGCCAATCACAGAAGGCAGGAATGCACTAGCTAATCAAAGGCAAGACACTACTAGCCAATCAACCAAGGCATTACACTAACAGCCAATAACAGAAGGCAGGAAACTGTAAGCCAATCAGAGAAGACAGGACACCACCGGTCAATCATAGAATGCAGAAAACCATTAGCCAATCACAGACAATAAGACACAACCAACCAATCACAAAAGGCAGGTTGGTAGTTGGGCAACAACAGGAGGCAGGACACTGTTAGCCAGTCACAGAAGGCTCCTCCCACTGCTAGCCAATCACAGAAAGGAGGACACCGCTGGCCAGTCAAAGAGGGCAGGTCATCGCAAGTCAATCATAGAATGCAAGACACTATTAGCCAATCACAGAAAGCAGGACAGTAGTAGCCAATCACAGAAGGCAGAGGTTACATTCTGGAGCCTGAGACCAGCTTCATGTTCTAATTCTCCCATTCCACCTTAAATGGTGCAGAGGTTACATTCTAGAACCTGAGACCAGCTACACAATCAAACTTTTTCCATTCCACCTTAAATGGTGCATAGAATAAGTTCTAGAACCTGAGACCAGCTTTTTTGTTTTAATTTTCCCATTCCACCTTAAATGGGGCAGAGATTACATTCTAGAACCTGAGGCCAGCTTTTTGTTTTAATTTTAGTATAGTATAAGACAAAATGCCATTGGTCTTCACACGAACAGTCTAATATATTTATTTTCGTATTCTTTATGAATTAGCTTAGTAAACGTTGTGACTATGTTTTGACAACGTTGTAGCAACATTGTAAGAACATAGACAAACATTGCGACAGCCTTGTGCTTGTTGGGTACCTACCTTCAACCCAAAACATTGTCACAACGTCACTACGCTGTAAACCAGCCAGCCAATCAGAGCAGAGCTCATCAGATTATTCATGAGCAGCGGTTCATTGTAGGAGAGAATCATAGGAAATCAATGGGGCGACCACAAAAGCCACATACCTTCCATGTAGATCATCTGATAATAACTTAAATACTGACTCAGTGCTGAAAATGGAGCCTTTAACACAGAAGGCACGTGAGGCCAGTCCAAGCCCCGCAAACACTGACCACAAACACGTTCACCACCAACCACCAACACAACAAACCGCAACCAGAACTTCTCCCCAACTCACAAGCTGCCAGAGAGAAGAAGACCTGAACACTCAGACCTACTACAGCCGTGCAAACAGCCTGTTGCACGCACGCGCGCGCTGTGTTGTGTTGTGTCCACCACCGTCTCATGCACGCGCGTTTTATAGAGGGGGACTCTGCTAAAAAAGAATCAACAGACAGCAGGGTGGTCCGTGATCTGTGACCCCTGAGCCGCTGGAAAGTTTCTAACTCACCCAGGTTCGCGAGCAGCTCCGCCGGCAGCGAGCAGAAGAAGCAGAAGGAGAGCGTGCGCAGAAACATGCTAACAGCACCTACAGCCTCGCGCATGGTGCACTAAGGTCCGCTCCCATCTGATAGCTGAGCTGGGCTGGGCTGGGCTGGAGTGAGAGGAGTGCTCAAAACTTCTGAGCGGCAGTGTGGGACCCCCAGCAGCGCTGAGGAGGGCGGACAGTCTGGAGTCCGGTTTTCAGTTTCCCCGTTCCACCTTAAATTGCTCAGAGGTTACATTCTGGCGAGCGAGGCCAGTTTTCTGTTCCAAGTTTCCCCGTTCCACCTTAAATGTTACACAGCCCTTACATTCTAGCGCCTGAGGCCAGTGTTTTGTTTCAATTCCACCGTTCCACCTTAAATTATGTAATAGATACATGCTGGCGACAGAGGCCAGTTTCCCGTTCCACCTTAAATGCTGTTAAGGTTATATTCTGCCACTTCAGCTTCTTGTTGGATTATTCTACTGTTCCACCTTAAAAGTAACACTCTGGCGCCTGAGGCCAGTGCCTTTTTTTATTTATTTTCCCATTCCACCTTAAATGGTACACAAAAGTAACATTCTAGCGCCTGAAGCCAGCGTTTTGTTTCAATTCCACCGTTCCACCTTAAATTATGTAATGGTTACATGCTGGCGACAGAGACCAGTTTCCTGTTCCACGTTTTCTCGTTCCACCTTAAATGGTAGACAGACATCTCCACCTTAATCAGCTATCTCCACATTACCCCGCTATCTCCACCTTACCCAGCTATCTCCACCCTAGTCAGCTATCTCCACCTTACCCAGCTATCTCCACCTTAATCAGCTATCTCCACTTTGCCCAGTTATCTCTACCTTAGCCAGCTATCTCCCCCTTAGCCAGCTATCTCCACCTTACCCAGCTATATCCACCTTACCCAGCTATCTCTAACTTAATCAGTTATCTCCACCTTACCCAGTTATCTCCACCTTACCCAGCTATCTCTACCTTACCCAGACATCTCTACCTTACCCAGCTATCTCCACCTTACCCAGCTATCTCCACCTTACCCAGCTTTCTCCACCCTAGTCAGCTATCTCCACCTTACCCAGCTATCTCCACCTTAATCAGCTATCTCCACTTTGCCCAGTTATCTCCACCTTACCCACCTATATCCACCTTACCCAGCTATCTCCACATTAGTCAGCTATCTCCACTTTACCCAGCTATCTCCACATTAGTCAGCTATCTCCACTTTACCCAGCTATCTCCACCTTAATCAGCTATCTCCACCTTAGTCAGCTATCTTCACCTTACCCAGCTATCTCCACCTTAATCAGCTATCTCCACCCTAGTCAGCTATCTCCACCTTAATCAGCTATCTCCACCTTAGTCAGCTATCTCCACCTTACCCAGCTATCTCCACTTTACCCAGCTATCTCCACCTTACCCAGCTATCTCCACCTTACCCAGCTATCTCCAACTTAATCAGTTATCTCCACCTTACCCAGATATCTCTACCTTAGCCAGCGATCTCCCCCTTAGCCAGCTATCTCCACCTTACCCAGCTATATCCACCTTACCCAGCTATCTCCACCTTAACCAGCTATCTCCAACTTACCCAGCTATCTCCACCCTGGTCAGCTATCTCCACCTTAATCAGCTATCTCCACCCTAGTCAGCTATCTCCACCTTAATCAGCTATCTCCACCTTAGTCAGCTATCTCCACCTTACCCAGCTATCTCCACTTTACCCAGCTATCTCCACCTTACCCAGCTATCTCCAACTTAATCAGTTATCTCTACCTTAGCCAGCTATCTCCCCCTTAGCCAGCTATCTCCACCTTACCCAGCTATATCCACCTTACCCAGCTATCTCCACCTTAACCAGCTATCTCCAACTTAATCAGTTATCTCCACCTTACCCAGTTATCTCCACCTTACCCAGCTATCTCTACCTTACCCAGACATCTCTACCTTACCCAGCTATCTCCACCTTACCCAGCTATCTCCACCTTACCCAGCTTTCTCTACCTTAGCCAGTTATCTCCACCTTACCCAGTTATCTCCACCTTACCCAGCTATCTCCACCTTAACCAGCTATCTCCAACTTAATCAGTTATATCCACCCTACCAAACTATCTCCACCTTACCCAGCTACCTCTACCTTAGCCAGCTATCTCCCCCTTAGCCAGTTATGTCCACCTTACCCAGCTCTCTCCACCTTAGTCAGCTATCTCCACCTTACCCAGCTATCTCTACCATACCCAGCTAACTCCACCTTACCCAGCTATCTCCACTTTACCCAGCTATCTCCACCCTAGTCAGCTATCTCCACCTTAATCAGCTATCTCCACCTTAGTCAGCTATCTCCACCTTACCCAGCTATCTCCACCTTACCCAGCTATCTCTACCATACCCAGCTAACTCCACCTTACCCAGCTATCTCCACTTTACCCAGCTATCTCCACCTTAATCAGCTATCTCCACCTTAGTCAGCTATCTTCACCTTACCCAGCTATCTCCACTTTACCCAGCTATCTCCACCCTAGTCAGCTATCTCCACCTTAATCAGCTATCTCCACCTTAGTCAGCTATCTCCACCTTACCCAGCTATCTCCACTTTACCCAGCTATCTCCACCTTACCCAGCTATCTCCACCTTACCCAGCTATCTCCAACTTAATCAGTTATCTCCACCTTACCCAGATATCTCTACCTTAGCCAGCGATCTCCCCCTTAGCCAGCTATCTCCACCTTACCCAGCTATATCCACCTTACCCAGCTATCTCCACCTTAACCAGCTATCTCCAACTTACCCAGCTATCTCCACCCTGGTCAGCTATCTCCACCTTAATCAGCTATCTCCACCCTAGTCAGCTATCTCCACCTTAATCAGCTATCTCCACCTTAGTCAGCTATCTCCACCTTACCCAGCTATCTCCACTTTACACAGCTATCTCCACCTTACCCAGCTATCTCCACCTTACCCAGCTATCTCCAACTTAATCAGTTATCTCTACCTTAGCCAGCTATCTCCCCCTTAGCCAGCTATCGCCACCTTAACCAGCTATCTCCAACTTAATCAGTTATCTCCACCTTACCCAGTTATCTCCACCTTACCCAGCTATCTCTACCTTACCCAGACATCTCTACCTTACCCAGCTATCTCCACCTTACCCAGCTATCTCCACCTTACCCAGCTTTCTCTACCTTAGCCAGTTATCTCCACCTTACCCAGTTATCTCCACCTTACCCAGCTATCTCCACCTTAACCAGCTATCTCCAACTTAATCAGTTATATCCACCCTACCAAGCTATCTCCACCTTACCCAGCTACCTCTACCTTAGCCAGCTATCTCCCCCTTAGCCAGCTATCTCCGCCTTACCCAGCTATCTCCACTTTAGTCAGCTATCTCCACCTTAATCAGCTATCTCCACCTTACCCCGCTATCTCCACCTTACCCAGCTATCTCCACCCTAGTCAGCTATCTCCACCTTAATCAGCTATCTCCACCCTGGTCAGCTATCTCCACCTTAATCAGCTATCTCCACCCTAGTCAGCTATCTCCACCTTAATCAGCTATCTCCACCTTAGTCAGCTATCTCCACCTTACCCAGCTATCTCCACTTTACCCAGCTATCTCCACCTTACCCAGCTATCTCCACCTTACCCAGCTATCTCCAACTTAATCAGTTATCTCCACCTTACCCAGCTATCTCTACCTTAGCCAGCGATCTCCCCCTTAGCCAGCTATCTCCACCTTACCCAGCTTTATCCACCTTACCCAGCTATCTCCACCTTAACCAGCTATCTCCAACTTAACCAGCTATCTCCAAGTTAATCAGTTATCTCCACCTTACCCAGCTATCTCCAACTTAACCAGCTATCTCCAAGTTAATCAGTTATCTCCACCTTACCCAGCTATCTCTACCTTAGCCAGCTATCTCCCCCTTAGCCAGCTATCTCCACCTTACCCAGCTATATCCACCTTACCCAGCTATCTCTAACTTAATCAGTTATCTCCACCTTACCCAGTTATCTCCACCTTACCCAGCTATCTCTACCTTACCCAGACATCTCTACCTTACCCAGCTATCTCCACCTTACCCAGCTATCTCCACCTTACCCAGCTTTCTCTACCTTAGCCAGTTATCTCCACCTTACCCAGTTATCTCCACCTTACCCAGCTATCTCCACCTTAACCAGCTATCTCCACCTTACCTAGCTTTCTCTACCTTAGCCAGTTATCTCCACCTTACCCAGTTATCTCCACCTTACCCAGCTATCTCCCCCTTAACCAGCTATCTCCAACTTAATCAGTTATCTCCACCCTACCAAGCTATCTCCACCTTACCCAGCTACCTCTACCTTAGCCAGCTATTTCCACCTTAGCCAGCTATCTCCACCTTACCCAGCTATCTCCACTTTAGTCAGCTATCTCCACCTTAATCAGCTATCCCCACCTTACCCCGCTATCTCCACCTTACCCAGCTATCTCCACCCTAGTCAGCTATCTCCACCTTACCCAGCTATCTCCACCTTGATCAGCTATCTCCAGTTTACCCAGTTATCTCCACCTTACGCAGCTATCTCCACCTTAGTCAGCTATCTTCACCTTACCCAGCTATCTCCACCTTAATCAGCTATCTCCACCCTGGTCAGCTATCTCTACCTTAATCAGCTATCTCCACCCTAGTCAGCTATCTCCACCTTAATCAGCTATCTCCACCTTAGTCAGCTATCTCCACCTTACCCAGCTATCTCCACTTTACCCAGCTATCTCCACCTTACCCAGCTATCTCCACCTTACCCAGCTATCTCCAACTTAATCAGTTATCTCCACCTTACCCAGCTATCTCTACCTTAGCCAGCTATCTCCCCCTTAGCCAGCTATCTCCACCTTACCCAGCTATATCCACCTTACCCATCTATCTCCACCTTAACCAGCTATCTCCAACTTACCCAGCTATCTCCACCCTGGTCAGCTATCTCCACCTTAATCAGCTATCTCCACCCTAGTCAGCTATCTCCACCTTAACCAGCTATCTCCAACTTAATCAGTTATCTCCACCTTACCCAGTTATCTCCACCTTACCCAGCTATCTCTACCTTACCCAGACATCTCTACCTTACCCAGCTATCTCCACCTTACCCAGCTATCTCCACCTTACCCAGCTTTCTCTACCTTAGCCAGTTATCTCCACTTTACCCAGTTATCTCCACCTTACCCAGCTATCTCCACCTTAACCAGCTATCTCCAACTTAATCAGTTATCTCCACCCTACCAAGCTATCTCCACCTTACCCAGCTACCTCTACCTTAGCCAGCTATCTCCCCCTTAGCCAGCTATCTCCACCTTACCCAGCTATATCCACCTTACCCAGCTATCTCCACCTTAACCAGCTATCTCCAACTTAATCAGTTATCTCCACCTTACCCAGTTATCTCCACCTTACCCAGCTATCTCTACCTTAGCCAGCTATCTCCCCCTTAGCCAGCTATCTCCACCTTACCCAGCTATATCCACCTTACCCAGCTATCTCTACCTTACCCAGACATCTCTACCTTACCCAGCTATCTCCACCTTACCCAGCTATCTCCACCTTACCCAGCTATCTCCACCTTACCCAACTATCTCTACCTTACCCAGCCATCTCCACCTTAGTCAGCCATCTCCACCAATCTTCACCTTACCCAGCTATCTCTACCTTAGTCAGCTATCTCCACCTTAAAGACAATGAAACCAAACCTTTTTCCAACATGGTGGATGCAAGCAGAGCTAGAAATGGTGAAGGTACTATCAGTCAGTGCAGTAGAGGACGGCAAAAAGAGAAAACCAAGAAACCGTAACCAAAAAAACAAGACATGTTGAAGAGCTTCAGCCTCTGGTGAGGAGCTTCTGGATATCACCCTGTGATTGGTTGGTGGCAGGCATGTGATGGTAACCTGTTGGTGAAGAGGACAATGGGAGAGGGAGAATGAGTCCAGAAGCATGACATCCATCGATCCATCCATTATCTTCCGCTTTATTCCAATAGTGAGGGTCATGGGGGGCCGGAGTCAATCCCAGTGTCATCGAGCGAAGGCTGGGTACACCATGGACAGGTCCAGAAGCATGACATCTGTGTTAAATATAACTAGTATTACAACATTCCCAACATTCCTAACATTCCCAAATACTCATACAGGACATATGTTATCTATAAGGATTGACTAAGCTAAGACCGCTAGTGTCTTTTAGCTTGGCTAACATGCTTTTGTTGTTTTTTATAGGCAGCAGTTTGACAGACGTTTGGCCTTTTCCATTTGGAGTGGACAAAATAATGGAAACTGTAATGTTGGAAAGACGCTCTTAGTAGAAACAGGTTTTAGTCCAAACAACCCTTAAAGGGAACTCCGGCTGGTAACACTTGTCAGCCTTAATATGGTGTAATGATAATTTTTTTAAATTACTAAGACACGTTATAAAAAATAACAAAAAGTATCAGATTTATTAGGATTTTCACGTAGCACGTAGGTCTCCATTGTTGTAACTACCCTTACAAAAAGAAGTTTATTCAAGTGTACCATTAGTTTATTAGTTAAACTAAAAGGAAGTGAGTATGCTTCCAGTTTACTTTTTATGTACTTCTCAGTGATATACTAAACACAGTTATACTTAAGTATGCTTGGGTTATACTGACAAGTATAGAACAGTCTAAGTATATTTGGCCTTTACTTGTACTTAATCTTTTGATTGCAATAGTAGAAGTAAGTATTCTTGCTCTGCACAAAAACACATCCAGTACAATATTTATTTAAAATTTGATTTATAAAGATTTATAAAGATACAAATATGTTTCTTAATCTTCTACTATCTTCTACTATCTTAATCAAAAGATTAAGATTAAGTAAAGGCCAAATATACTTAGACTGTTCTATACTTGTCAGTATAACCCAAGCATACTTAAGTATAACTGTATTTAGTATATCACTGAGAAGTACATAAAAAGTAAACTGAAAGCATACTCACTTCCTTTTAGTTTAAAAGAAGTAAACTAATTGTACACTTGAATGAACTTCTTTTTTGTAAGGGCAGTAATAATGGCTGCGTCCATATGTTTAATTTAAATTTAGATTAAAAGCATTAATTTATAAATAAATCTGCTACTTTTGTGACTTTTTTTACAAAATGTCTTAACAATTTAGAGTCATCACACCATATTAATGCTTACAAGTGATACCAGCCGGGGTTCCCTGTAAAGACCGGGAACAGATCCGTTGGGTGTTGTGGAGGAGATATCTGCATGACCGTGTCAGGTTCGCAGTATGGGCTGATGATGGTAACTGGTCATCCAGTATCACAACAAGGCTTCTTGCGTCTTCAGTCAGAACAATCAAGAAGTTCTTGAAAGAGATGCCCACATCATGGTGAGGTCCTGTAGTTCCAGGGTTGAACGGAGGCTCAGTCTTGCTAGGACATCCATGAAGAGATGTTGGTTAGACATGCCGAGATGCGACTGCAAACCTAAGAAACCAGATGGTGGGAAGGAAAGCATTAGTTGAGTGTCTTCAGCATAGCAGTGGTAAGAGAAGCCATGACAGCCAAGGGTATGGGTGTAGAGTGGAAAGAGAAGAGGTTCCAGCACAGAGCCTTGAGGGACACCAGTAAACCTGGACGATAGATGGACTCGTGTCTTCTCTAACTTCAGTGTTTTGACGGTGTTTACGTTCGCTGTGTCTGTATATATGTTATATATGTATATACATTAGTCTCTGCTATGTATGTAATATATAAATGTATAAGTAGAGTTTAGGCCTGGATCTGTGTAAGTGGTTTCCTAATCAACGACAACTTTCACATAATGGAAGCGAGAGTGGAGGTCACTTATGGGGCCTCCCAGCTAATCCCAGCGAGGCCCCGCGAGGGCCTTTGGGATGTCTGTAAACAGCTTTGTGACTCATTACTGTAATATAAAGCCATAATAAAGGCATTCTGTGTCCAAGTGCTCACAGCTGTTTACAATAATTACAGCTCAGCGTCCGACAGCAGGCCGGCGCGGGGCGTTACTCCGGGGTTTATTTAAAATGTACTCTGTATTAATAAAAGGGGCTTGGTCGGGGCAGGTATGAGGTTATACAAGGTAGATCTTCTGTCTGCAGCTGCCTGCGATGTGTTTATTCCTTCACTTATACACCAACACTGTTCCTTCATCCATTCATTACTTTACTTATACTCCAACATTGTTCCATCATTCATTCATTACTTTACTTATACACCAACATTGTTCCTTCATCCATTCATTACTTTACTCATACACCAACATTGTTCCATCATTCATTCATTACTTATACACCAACAATGTTCCTTCATCCATTCATTACTTTACTTATACTCCAACATTGTTCCTTTATCCATTCATTAATTAACTTATACACCAACATTGTTCCTTCATCCATTCATTCCTTTACTTATACACCAACATTGTTCCTTCATCTATTCATTCCTTTACTTATACACCAACATTGTTCCTTCATCTATTCATTCCTTTACATATACACCAACATTGTTCCTTCATCTATTCATTCCTTTATGTATACACCAACATTGTTCCTTCATCCATTTATTCCTTTACTTATACACGAACATTGTTCCATCATTCATTCATTACTTTACTTATACACCAACATTGTTCCTTCATCCATTCATTCCTTTACTTATACACCAACATTGTTCCTTCATCTATTCATTCCTTTACTTATACACCAACATTGTTCCTTCATCTATTCATTCCTTTACTTATACTCCAACATTGTTCCTTCATCCATTCATTCCTTTACTTATACACCAACATTGTTCCTTCATCCATTTATTCCTTTACTTATCTCCAACATTGTTCCTTCATCCTATCATTATTTTACTTATACACCAACATTGTTCCTTCATCTATTCATTCCTTTACTTATACACCAACATTGTTCCTTCATCCATTCATTCCTTTACGTATACACCAACATTGTTCCTTCATCTATTCATTCCTTTACGTATACACCAACATTGTTCCTTCATCTATTCATTCCTTTACGTATACACCAACATTGGTCCTTCATCCATTCATTCCTTTACGTATACACCAACATTGTTCCTTCATCTATTCATTCATTTACGTATACACCAACATTGTTCCTTCATCTATTCATTCCTTTACATATACACCAACATTGTTCCTTCATCCGTTCATTCCTTTACGTATACACCAACATTGTTCCTTCATCCATTCATTCCTTTACTTATACACCAACATTGTTCCTTCATCCGTTCATTCCTTTACGTATACACCAACATTGTTCCTTCATCTATTCATTCCTTTACATATACACCAACATTGTTCCTTCATCCGTTCATTCCTTTACGTATACACCAACATTGTTCCTTCATCCATTCATTCCTTTACTTATACACCAACATTGTTCCTTCATCCATTCATTCCTTTACTTATACTCCAACATTGTTCCTTCATTCATTCATTACTTTACTTATACACCAACATTGTTCCTTCATCCATTCATTCATTTACTTATACTCCAACATTGTTCCTTCATCCATTCATTCCTTTACTTATACTCCAACACTGTTCCTTCATCCATTCATTCCTTTACTTATACACCACCATTGTTCATTCATTCATTCATTCATTCATTCATTCCTTTACTTATACACCAACATTGTTCCTTCATCTATTCATTCCTTTACTTATACTCCAACATTGTTCCTTCATCCATTCATTCCTTTACTTATACTCCAACACTGTTCCTTCATCCATTCATTACTTTACTTATACTCCAACATTGTTCCTTTATCCATTCATTCCTTTACTTATACACCAACATTGTTCCTTCATCCATTCATTCCTTTACTTATACACCAACATTGTTCCTTCATCTATTCATTCCTTTACTTATACACCAACATTGTTCCTTCATCTATTCATTCCTTTACATATACACCAACATTGTTCCTTCATCTATTCATTCCTTTATGTATACACCAACATTGTTCCTTCATCCATTTATTCCTTTACTTATACACCAACATTGTTCCATCATTCATTCATTACTTTACTTATACACCAACATTGTTCCTTCATCCATTCATTCCTTTACTTATACACCAACATTGTTCCTTCATCTATTCATTCCTTTACTTATACACCAACATTGTTCCTTCATCTATTCATTCCTTTACTTATACTCCAACATTGTTCCTTCATCCATTCATTCCTTTACTTATACACCAACATTGTTCCTTCATCCATTTATTCCTTTACTTATACTCCAACATTGTTCCTTCATCCTATCATTATTTTACTTATACACCAACATTGTTCCTTCATCCATTAATTCCTTTACTTATACACCAACATTTTTCCTTCATCTATTCATTCCTTTACATATACACCAACATTGTTCCTTCATCTATTCATTCCTTTATGTATACACCAACATTGTTCCTTCATCCATTTATTCCTTTACTTATACACGAACATTGTTCCATCATTCATTCATTACTTTACTTATACACCAACATTGTTCCTTCATCCATTCATTCCTTTACTTATACACCAACATTGTTCCTTCATCTATTCATTCCTTTACTTATACACCAACATTGTTCCTTCATCTATTCATTCCTTTACTTATACTCCAACAATGTTCCTTCATCCATTCATTCCTTTACTTATACACCAACATTGTTCCTTCATCCATTTATTCCTTTACTTATCTCCAACATTGTTCCTTCATCCTATCATTATTTTACTTATACACCAACATTGTTCCTTCATCTATTCATTCCTTTACTTATACACCAACATTGTTCCTTCATCCATTCATTCCTTTACGTATACACCAACATTGTTCCTTCATCTATTCATTCCTTTACGTATACACCAACATTGTTCCTTCATCTATTCATTCCTTTACGTATACACCAACATTGGTCCTTCATCCATTCATTCCTTTACGTATACACCAACATTGTTCCTTCATCTATTAATTCATTTACGTATACACCAACATTGTTCCTTCATCTATTCATTCCTTTACATATACACCAACATTGTTCCTTCATCCGTTCATTCCTTTACGTATACACCAACATTGTTCCTTCATCCATTCATTCCTTTACTTATACACCAACATTGTTCCTTCATCCGTTCATTCCTTTACGTATACACCAACATTGTTCCTTCATCTATTCATTCCTTTACATATACACCAACATTGTTCCTTCATCCGTTCATTCCTTTACGTATACACCAACATTGTTCCTTCATCCATTCATTCCTTTACTTATACACCAACATTGTTCCTTCATCCATTCATTCCTTTACTTATACTCCAACATTGTTCCTTCATTCATTCATTACTTTACTTATACACCAACATTGTTCCTTCATCCATTCATTCATTTACTTATACTCCAACATTGTTCCTTCATCCATTCATTCCTTTACTTATACTCCAACACTGTTCCTTCATCCATTCATTCCTTTACTTATACACCACCATTGTTCATTCATTCATTCATTCATTCATTCCTTTACTTATACACCAACATTGTTCCTTCATCTATTCATTCCTTTACTTATACTCCAACATTGTTCCTTCATCCATTCATTCCTTTACTTATACTCCAACACTGTTCCTTCATCCATTCATTACTTTACTTATACTCCAACATTGTTCCTTTATCCATTCATTCCTTTACTTATACACCAACATTGTTCCTTCATCCATTCATTCCTTTACTTATACACCAACATTGTTCCTTCATCTATTCATTCCTTTACTTATACACCAACATTGTTCCTTCATCTATTCATTCCTTTACATATACACCAACATTGTTCCTTCATCTATTCATTCCTTTATGTATACACCAACATTGTTCCTTCATCCATTTATTCCTTTACTTATACACCAACATTGTTCCATCATTCATTCATTACTTTACTTATACACCAACATTGTTCCTTCATCCATTCATTCCTTTACTTATACACCAACATTGTTCCTTCATCTATTCATTCCTTTACTTATACACCAACATTGTTCCTTCATCTATTCATTCCTTTACTTATACTCCAACATTGTTCCTTCATCCATTTATTCCTTTACTTATACACCAACATTGTTCCTTCATCTATTCATTCCTTTACTTATACACCAACATTGTTCCTTCATCCATTCATTCCTTTACTTATACACCAACATTGTTCCTTCATCCATTCATTCCTTTACTTATACACCAACATTGTTCCTTCATCCATTTATTCCTTTACTTATACTCCAACATTGTTCCTTCATCCATTCATTATTTTACTTATACACCAACATTGTTCCTTCATCCATTCATTCCTTTACTTATACACCAACATTGTTCCTTCATCTATTCATTCCTTTACTTATACACCAACATTGTTCCTTCATCTATTCATTCCTTTACATATACACCAACATTGTTCCTTCATCCATTTATTCCTTTACTTATACTCCAACATTGTTCCTTCATCCATTCATTCCTTTACTTATACTCCAACATTGTTCCTTCATCTATTCATTCCTTTACTTATACACCAACATTGTTCCTTCATCTATTCATTCCTTTACTTATACACCAACATTGTTCCTTCATCCATTCATTCCTTTACGTATACACCAACATTGTTCCTTCATCTATTCATTCCTTTACGTATACACCAACATTGGTCCTTCATCCATTCATTCCTTTACGTATACACCAACATTGTTCCTTCATCTATTCATTCATTTACGTATACACCAACATTGTTCCTTCATCTATTCATTCATTTACGTATACACCAACATTGTTCCTTCATCTATTCATTCCTTTACATATACACCAACATTGTTCCTTCATCCGTTCATTCCTTTACGTATACACCAACATTGTTCCTTCATCTATTCATTCCTTTACATATACACCAACATTGTTCCTTCATCCGTTCATTCCTTTACGTATACACCAACATTGTTCCTTCATCCATTCATTCCTTTACTTATACACCAACATTGTTCCTTCATCCATTCATTCCTTTACTTATACACCAACATTGTTCCTTCATCTATTCATTCCTTTACTTATACACCAACATTGTTCCTTCATCTATTCATTCCTTTACTTATACTCCAACATTGTTCCTTCATCCATTCATTCCTTTATTTATACACCAACATTGTTCCTTCATCCTATCATTATTTTACTTATACACCAACATTGTTCCTTCATCCATTCATTCCTTTACTTATACACCAACATTGTTCCTTCATCTATTCATTCCTTTACTTATACACCAACATTGTTCCTTCATCTATTCATTCCTTTACATATACACCAACATTTTTCCTTCATCCATTTATTCCTTTACTTATACTCCAACATTGTTCCTTCATCCATTCATTCCTTTACTTATACTCCAACATTGTTCCTTCATCTATTCATTCCTTTACATATACACCAACATTGTTCCTTCATCCATTCATTCCTTTACGTATACACCAACATTGTTCCTTCATCTATTCATTCCTTTACGTATACACCAACATTGGTCCTTCATCCATTCATTCCTTCACGTATACACCAACATTGTTCCTTCATCTATTCATTCCTTTACTTATACACCAACATTGTTCCTTCATCTATTCATTCCTTTACATATACACCAACATTGTTCCTTCATCCGTTCATTCCTTTACGTATACACCAACATTGTTCCTTCATCCATTCATTCCTTTACTTATACACCAACATTGTTCCTTCATCCGTTCATTCCTTTACGTATACACCAACATTGTTCCTTCATCTATTCATTCCTTTACATATACACCAACATTGTTCCTTCATCCGTTCATTCCTTTACGTATACACCAACATTGTTCCTTCATCCATTCATTCCTTTACTTATACACCAACATTGTTCCTTCATCCATTCATTCCTTTACTTATACACCAACATTGTTCCTTCATCTATTCATTCCTTTACTTATACACCAACATTGTTCCTTCATCTATTCATTCCTTTACTTATACTCCAACATTGTTCCTTCATCCATTCATTCCTTTATTTATACACCAACATTGTTCCTTCATCCTATCATTATTTTACTTATACACCAACATTGTTCCTTCATCCATTCATTCCTTTACTTATACACCAACATTGTTCCTTCATCTATTCATTCCTTTACTTATACTCCAACATTGTTCCTTCATCCATTCATTCCTTTATTTATACACCAACATTGTTCCTTCATCCTATCATTATTTTATTTATACACCAACATTGTTCCTTCATCTAATCATTCCTTTACATATACACCAACATTGTTCCTTCATCCATTTATTCCTTTACTTATACTCCAACATTGTTCCTTCATCCATTCATTCCTTTACTTATACTCCAACATTGTTCCTTCATCTATTCATTCCTTTACATATACACCAACATTGTTCCTTCATCCATTCATTCCTTTACGTATACACCAACATTGTTCCTTCATCCATTTATTCCTTTACGTATACACCAACATTGTTCCTTCATCTATTCATTCCTTTACGTATACACCAACATTGTTCCTTCATCTATTCATTCCTTTACGTATACACCAACATTGTTCCTTCATCCATTCATTCCTTTACGTATACACCAACATTGTTCCTTCATCTATTCATTCCTTTACGTATACACCAACATTGTTCCTTCATCTATTCATTCCTTTACATATACACCAACATTGTTCCTTCATCCGTTCATTCCTTTACGTATACACCAACATTGTTCCTTCATCCATTCATTCCTTTACTTATACACCAACATTGTTCCTTCATCCATTCATTCCTTTACGTATACACCAACATTGTTCCTTCATCCATTCATTCCTTTACTTATACACCAACATTGTTCCTTCATCCATTGGTGGACGATTCTCAGTCCAGCAGTGACACTGAGGTGTTTAAACACTCCAGCAGCTGCAGCACTGCTGTGTCTTATCCACTTGCACCAGCACAACACACACTAACACACCACCACCATGTTCAGCATCACTGCAGTGCTGAGAATGACCCACCTCCCTAATAGTAGCTGCTCTGTGGTGGTCCTGTGGGGGTCCTGATCATTAAAGAACAGAGTAATAAAGTATACAGAGAATCAGATGAACTACAGTCTGTAAGTGTAGCTGTAGTAGTGTAGACTATCCGTCTACTCACCCTCAAGCTGGGTCTCTCTCTCTCCTTCTTCCTGCTGTCTTCTGGAGTCTGGAGTCTGTTTTCTTTTTTTTTTGTCTTCAGACGGAGCTAACAGCAGCTCATAGGTCTCGGCTTGGCATCATCCTGCACCACCTGGGTGCTCAGAGGGGTCATATGGAGGAGTTAGCCTGCTGATCCTGCTCTAATGCCTTGGGTATGGATCTCCAGGCCAGGTCAGCTGGCTTCTACATCCGGCAGCACATCCTGGGTGAAGCCTTTGGCCTGGGTGGTGGTGGGGGGGCGGCAATCTGCCCCCTGTCTGGTAGACCTGACTTGTTTGATGGGAGAAAACTACTTTCCCCATCAGACAAGTCAGGTCTAAATATACACTGCATGGCCAAAAGTATGTGGACATTCTAATTATTGAGTACAGCCAGGTGTATACAATCAAGTACATAGCCCTGCAGCCTCCATAGACAAACGCTGGCAGTAGAACAGGTTTCACTGAAGAGCTCAGAGACTTAATCTAACGTTCCACCTTAAATAATGCTGCAGCTTGTACACGCACCCAAATGTAACTGCAGCAGCATTTAAGGTGGAACTGAAAATTTCCAAAGCAAGATTCCAAACTTCAGCTCCCACATCTTTAACAGGATCCTGAACAGCTTCACTCTGGACAGTTTCTCCAACACCTAGCGTTCAACGCTGAAGAGACTGAAGAGACGAGCAGCTCCACCTTTATTAGCACCACAACCCCAACAGTGACTGTAAGTAGCAGCCATGCTGTGTGAGTGTATCACTGTGTGCTGGTTGAAGCAGAGCATCTTCAACTGAAAGTCTACTTTCTACTTTGATGTCCAGATGAAAGCGAGGAGCTAGTATAGCTAGTTAGATACTAGCAGCTCCGAGTAACTAGTATAGCTAACTAAACAGGATGAGGGTGGAGCTTATTTAGATGGAGGTTCATTGTATTTGGTCTATGTTGCTTCTGGGTGATCATCACGGCATCTTGCTGTGAACCAGCCAATCAGAGTAGAGCTCATCTAATTATTCATGATGCCAGATGCTTAGGTAGAACATCAGAGACCCATAAGTACTGCAACTGTATTCTCCTGTAAGGCAGATGTAGAGTTTATGGACACTGTAGATGGTTAAGATGCAAACCAGGTTCATTGAGAGTGGTCTGGTGTATCCCAGAGAAACCTGTTCATAAGGGCGGTGAATGGAACCAGACGTCCAGCTCTGAAAGCTCCATCACAGAAAGTTATTACATGGAATGGTCATGAATTCACTGTCTGAGATGCTGTTTATGATAGCTCTGAGAAGATTTTGGCCTCCAAATCCATACATGGTGGAGGGATACATGCTGCAAATATAGTCCTTCAAAGATTGTTTTGAAGGTTTTTTAGATTTTACCATCATTACAATTCCATATAAACCTCAGAAGATGCTTGTAGGTTCACTAATGGGTTTGATAGTAAATAAAGTAGCACATGGTTGCAATACTTGAGTTTTGAGAATCACTAACTATCCAGAATTACTGAACGAGTCCACGTACAACGGCTTGGCAGCACCTTTGAGAAAAAGAGGTGATCAGCCGAAGCCTCTGGCCTAGACAGACTTCTCCTAGCGCTGTGGGTGTTAGCGGAGCGCCTGAGTAAATCTCAGAGCAGAAGCTGTGAAGGAGAAGAGGATCAACGGGTTTTGAGTTGGCTAGCGAGGTCAGAGGTGTGCAGAGCCAAGCGGATCCGGCTTGCCAGAAGGTCCCAGACCTGCCAGCTCAGCTAGAGGACAAGAAGAAGCTCTGGCTGCACCGCAAGTCTGAAAGCAGGGAAGTCGAATTGCAGCAAAAAGAAAAACTGCAGGGTCAAGAAACTGTCAGTCACGCTGTGGGGGAATAAATGACCTTCCTGGGGGGTCAGGAAGAGGACAGTGTGGTCTGTCTGTTCTTCAAAGAGAACGTGAGGTAACTAAGGTGTTAAGAACAGTTTTACTTTCACAGACGTGGTTTAAACAGCAGTGATTAGCACTTAGCCTTTAGCATTTTGTTAGCATTTTGGTAGCGCTGCTGCTAAAGTCTGAGCTGCTGTTATTGTGGTATTTGTGATCTGGAACTCGTTGTTTCTTCTAACAACTGTTCTTTCTATCTCACTCTCTCTCTCTCTCTATCTTTTTCTCTCTCCCTTTCTCTTTCTCTCTATCTCTCTTTCTGTCTTTCTAACTTTCTTCTCTCACACTCTCTCATTTTATCTTTTTTCTCTTTCACTTTCTCTTTTTCTCCCTTTCTTTCTCTCTCTCTCTCTCTTTCGCTATCTTCCTCTCTCTCCCTTTCTTTTTCTTTCTCTCTCTCTGTCTCTTTTTCTCTTTTACTCTTTCTTAAACTTTTTCTCTCTCTTTTTTCTATCTCTCTCTCTTTTCCAAGTCTTTCTCTCCCTTTTTCTTTCTCTCTATCTCTCTTTCTCTCTGTCTGTCTTTCTAACTCTTTTCTCTCACACTCTTTCTCTCACTCTCTATCTTTTTTCTCTTTCACTTTATCTTTTTCTCTCTCTCTCTTTCTCTCTCTTCTCTTTCTCACCCTTTCTCTTTCTCTCTGTCTCTCTCTCTAGATCTCTCTTTCTTTCTGTCTCTCTTTCTTCCTTCTTTCTCTCTCTCTCTCACTCTTTTATTATCTTGTTTTCTTTTTCACACGTTTCTCGTTCTGGATGCCCATATTTGGGTCCGGGTATGAAGAAGCTACTTTGTTAAGATGTGCCAAATTTAGGCCCACCTTAAATTTTGTCCCTTATGCACCGGTTCTTCTCAGCCTTTGCCATGACACTCAAAAGAGAGCTTGCTTCCACAACTTCCACCTGCCTATATAAGGTCCCGTAGTGGACAGTACATGTCAGAGCCCAAACCAAGCCATGAAGTCCAAGGAAGTGAGACAGGATTGTATGGAGGCTCAGATCTCGGGAAGGGTACAGAAACATTTCTACAGCATTGAAGGTCCCAATGAGCTCAGTGGCCTCCATCATCTGTTAATGGAATAAGTTTGGAACCACCAGGACTTTTCCTAGAGCTGGCCGCCTGGCCAATCTGAGTGATCGGGGTAGAAGGGCCTTAGTCAGGAAGGTGACAGAGAACCTAAGGATCACTCTGACAGAGCTCCAGTTTGGTTCTGTGGAAAGAGGAGAACCTTCCAGAAGGGCAACCATTTCTACAGCACTCCACCAATCAGGCCTATGTCTTAGAGTGGCCAGACGGAAGCCACTGAAGGACTCTCAGATCATGAGAAACCGAATTCTCTGGTCTGATGAACCAAAGATTTAACTCTTTGGCCTGAATGCCAAGCGTCAAGTCTGGAGGAAACCAGGCTCCTCTCATCACTTGGCCAGTACCATCCCAACAGTGAAGCATGGTGGTGGCAGCATCATGCTGTTGGGTTGTTTTTCTGGTAGCAGGAACTGGGAGACCAGTCATGGTTGAGGGAAAGACGAATGCAGCAATGTTCAGAGACATCCTTGAAGAAAACCTGCTCTAGAGCATTCTGGACCTCAGACTGGGGCGAAGCTTCATCTTCCAAGAGGACAACAACTCTAAGCACACAGCCAAGATAACAAAGGAGTGTCTTCAGTACAACTCTGTGAACGTTCTTGAGTGGCCCAGCCGGAGCCCAGACTTGAACCCGATTGAACATCTCTGGAGAGATCTGAAAATGGCAATGCACTGAACCTCCCCACCCAAACTGATGGAGCTTGAGAGGTTTTTGGGGAGAAGGATGGGGGCAACTGCCCAAACAGTGGTGGGCCAAAGCTTGTAGCATCAAACTCAAAAAAACTTGAGGCTATAGTTGCTGCCAAAGGTGCTTCAACAGAGTGTTGAGCCAAGGCTGTGTGTATGTACATGTGATTGTTTTGTTTTTTTATTTGTTTTTTATTTTGTTTTTCATTTCTCTCAAGCTTAATTTGTGATCCAACTCATGTACCGTCTGGTTTCTTATCGTCTCGCCGCGTTAAAGCCGTAGGAGTTGGTGCCCGAGCTTCACCTCTTCTCGCGTTCTCGCCTCTTTGCTCGTCGAGACGGCGCTCGTCTGGCACTCGCCGGGCGAGACGTGTGGAGAGACGTGAGATCCTCAGCTTCCTCAGCGCAGAGCTTCAATAATCGGCGGAGAACAAGACCAATTAACCGCGGCTCTGACTGCGCCGGGCCCAGCACGACTCCCAGCCGCCAGACATGCAGTCTACTGAGACCAGATGATGTCACTCACAAACCAAAGCCTTCAGACGTCCAGCTCTGAAACATCTCCTCACAGAAAGTTCTCACAGTGAACTGTTATAACTACACTGACTGAGCGTCTCTCTCTCTCTTTCACTCTCTATCACTCTCTCTCTCTCTCTCTTTCACTCTCTATCACTCTTTCTCTCTCTCTCTTTATCACTCTTACTCTCTATCTCTATCTCTCTATTTCTATCACTCTATCTCTATCTCTCTCACTCTCTTGATTTCTCTCTATCTCTTCTTTCTTTCCTTCTTGTTTTTTTCTTTTCCACTCTCTCATCTGGTTTTCTATCTCCCTTTCCTTTCTTGCTTTCTTTTGCCCCTTTCTCTTTTTGTTTTCTCTCCTTCTCTCTTTCCTTTCTTGTTTTATCTCTCTCTCTTTCTTTTCTTGCTTTCTCTCTCTCTCTTTCCTTTCTTGCTTTCTCTCATTCTCGCTTTCTTTTCTTTTTTTCTTTCTTTCTTTCCTTTCTTGCTTTCTCTCTCTTTCCTTTCTTACTTTCTCTTTCTCTTTACTTTCTTGTTTTCTCTCTCTATCTCTCTTTCCTTTCTTGCTTTCTCTCTCTCTTTCCTTTCTTGCTTTCTCTATCTCTTTTCCTTTCTTGCTTTCTCTCTCTTTTTTTCCTTTCTTGTCTTATTTCTCTCTTTCATTTCTAGCTTTCTCTCATTCTCTCTTTCCTTTCTTGCTTTCTCTCTCTCTTTCCTTTCTTTGCTGTCTCTCATTCTCTCTTTTCTTTCTTGCTTACTCTCTCTCTCTTTCCTTTCTTTGCTGTCTCTCTCTCTCTCTCTCCTTTCCTGCTTTGCGGATAAAATGATTTTTAATGAATACTTGAGTGTATTAAATGTATTGTAGCGGTAATATAAATAATAAATACTCAATAATAACTGAATGACAGTTAAACATCTGAAGGCCCGTCATTGTCTCCTACTCAGAGAAGATAAAACCTTCTCTTCATAAAGGTCAAACTTTCTCAGCTAACATTTCAGAGCAGAGACGTAGCTGTCGAGTTCTCATAAATAAATAAATAAATAAATAAATAAATAAATAAATAAATAAATAAATAAATAAATAAAGTGTTTTGTTGTCATTGAGTTTTTTATTGTTGAGTCACGTTTGACTTTCACACAGACACTTTACCACATACACACACACACACTCACACACAGACACACTCACACAAAGACACACTCACAAACACATATACACATACACACACACTCATACATACACACACATATACTCATACACATACACACACTCACACACACCTTTACATATACACACACACACATTCCCACACACATACACACACTCATACACATATACACACACATACGTACGCTCACACACACATACACACACACACATACACTGACTCACACACGTACACAGACTCATACACACACACTCACACATACCCACCCACACACACACATACACACACTCACACACACACACATACACTCACACACACATACACACACTCACACACATATACCCCCCCACACACGCACACACACATACACACATACACACACTCACACACAGACTCATACATACACACACACACACTCACACACATACACACACACATACACATATACACACACATACGTATGCTCACACACACATACACATAAACATACACTCACACACACACACTCACACACGTACACAGACTCATACACACACACTCACACACTCCCACATACCCACCCACACACACACATACACACACTCACACACACACACATACACTCACACACACATACACACACTCACACACATATACCCCCACACACACGCACACACACATACACACACACACACACACACACACTCACACACACCTATACACATACACACACTCACACACATACACACACTCATACACATATACACACATACGTACGCTCACACACACATACACACACATACACTGACTCACACACGTACACAGACTCATACACACACACTCACACACTCACACATACCCACCCACACACACACATACACACACTCACACACACACACACATACACTCACACACACATACACACACTCACACACATATACCCCCCCACACACGCACACACACATACACACACACATATACACACACTCACACACAGACTCATACATACACACACACACACTCACACACATACACACACACATACACATATACACACACATACGTATGCTCACACACACATACACATAAACATACACTCACACACACACACTCACACACGTACACAGACTCATACACACACACTCACACACTCCCACATACCCACCCACACACACACATACACTCACACACACATACACACACTCACACACATATACCCCCACACACACGCACACACACATACACACACACTCACACACACCTATACACATACACACACTCACACACATACACACACTCATACACATATACACACACATACGTACACACACACACACACACATATACACATACACACACACACTCACACACATACACACACACACACACACAATCACACACACACACTGGAACTTGACCGTAACCTGCAGGTTTAGAACTAAACCTAAACCTGCAAGTTTGAAACTGGACCTAAATCTACACGTTTTGAGACGCGGCCAGAGCTTGCAAGTTTGAAACTCGACCCGAACCTGGAAGTTTACGACTCAACCCAGTTCTGTAAATTTTGAGACTCGACTGGAACCTGAAAGTTTTGAGACTCAACTGTAGCCTGCATATTTGCGATTCCACCAATCCACCAAATCTGACATTTAAGATCTATCTATCTATCTATCTATCTATCTATCTATCTATCTATCTATCTATCTATCTATCTATCTATCTATCTATCTATCTATCTATCTATCTATCTATCTATCTATCTATCTATCTATCTACCTGCAAGTTTTAGACTCAACCCAATGTTGTAAGTCTTTAGACTCGACCTGGACCTCAAAGTTTGAGACTTAAGCAAATCCGTAAGTTTTAGACTCTACCCAATGCTGTAAATTTTGAGACTCAACCCGAAAATGCAAGTTTTAGACTCGACCCAATGCTGTAAATTTTGAGACTCAACCCGAAAATGCAAGTTTTGAGACTTAACCTGAAACTGCAAGATTTGAGACTCAACCGTAACTTGCAAGTTTTAGACTTGACCCAATACTGTAAGTATTGAGACTTAACCCAAACCTGCAAGTTTTAGACCAGACCCAATGCTGTAAGTTTTAGACTCGACCCAAGGCTATAAGTTTTGAGACTCAACCCAAACCTGCAAGTTTTAGACTCGACCCAGTGCTGCAAGTTTTAGACCAGACCCAATGCTGTAAGTTTTAGACTCGACCCAATGCTGTAAGTTTTGAGACTCAACCCAAACCTACAAGTTTTAGACTCGACCCAATGCTGTAAGTTTTGAGACTACCCAAACCTACAAGTTTTAGACTCGACCCAATGCTGTAAGTTTTGAGACTTAACCCAAACCTGCAAGTTTTAGACCAGACCCAGTGCTGTAAGTTTTAGACTTGACCCAATGCTGTAAGTTTTGAGACTTAAGCCAAACCTGCAGGTTTTAGACTCAACCCAGTGCTGCAAGTTTTAGACTCGACCCAATGCTATAAGTTTTGAGACTCAACCCGAACCTGCAAGTTTTAGACTTGACCCAATGCTGTAAGTTTTGAGACTCAACCCAAACCTACAAGTTTTAGACTTGACCCAATGCTGTAAGTATTAAGACTCAACCTGAACCTGCAAGTTTTGAGACTCGAGAAAAACCTGCAAGTTTGAGACTCAACCCAAACCTACAAGTTTGAGATTTGACGCAATGCTGTAAGTATTAAGACTCAACCTGAACCTGCAAGTTTTGAGACTCGAGAAAAATCTGCAAGTTTGAGACTCAACCCAAACCTACAAGTTTGAGATTTGACGCAATGCTGTAAGTATTAAGACTCAACCTGAACCTGCAAGTTTTGAGACTCGAGAAAAATCTGCAAGTTTGAGACTCGACCCAATGCTGTAAGTTTTGAGACTTAACCTGAAACTGCAAGTTTTAGACTCGACCCAATGCTGTATATCTATCTATCTATCTATCTATCTATCTATCTATCTATCTATCTATCTATCTATCACAAAGCAATGTTTTAAAAGTCTCTTCAGTAAAATGTTTTTGTTATTACCCCCAAACTTTGCCACGAGTGCAGAAACACTCCTTCTATCTTTACATCTATCTATCATTCTATCTATCTATCTACCCGTCTGTCCATTAATAAGATTTAATGCATTTTAAAGGGTCTTTCTAGTTCACTCTGTTAAACAAGTCATTGCTGATCTGTGTGTATGTGTGAGTGTGTGTGTGTGTGTGTGTGTGGTGGTCTGGAGCATCTCTGTGGGAGAGAAAACACACGCACACTCCACAGGCTTTGATCTCAGACTCGGACCATCACAGAGCTCGGAGTGACGCCCCGATAACCCTCCTCCAGATGTCCCCCAGCTCCGTTCGGCGCGAGAAAACTCCAGCTGTGGGCCAACAACGCAGGAACTCCTACTGGTGGTCAGTCAAAGACCACCGAGTCATCAAAGCTAAACAACCCCCCTCTCACGGCAGACCCCCTGATGGGAGCTAAACGAGCGTTCGGGATGCTGTCTGTGTTAGTTTTCAGCGGCGATGTCTCGGGAGGGGGTGGGCAGGGGGGTCAAAACGAAGCGCTTTGCAAAAGTGGCTTTCAAAGCGATGTTTTCGTGGCCGGCGCTGTTGTGACGGCTGCGGTCGCACTTGAAAGCAAAGCACAAAGGCAGGTAGAGCGTTCCAGCACAAAGCCAAATAGACGGTTGTCGAGCTTCATGAGAGCCTGGTGGTCTTTTTCTTTATCCTGGATGGAACATGATTGAACGCAGGTTGTGCAGACAGGTTTCATATCCATCCGGAGAAGTGGTCTGACGGCCGGAGCTCGGTGTAAGTTCACAGCACTTCTAAAGAAGATATAAAAGCCCCGACTGCACCACATCATTCACTCTGCGCCTCAGAAGGACGTGCCAGACTGCAGACTGCAAGTTTTTACTTGTGAGGCTCGCTGTCACTGCTGGTTGGGAATTAAAGGGACACGTCCAGCGAGACGTAAAATGCGACCATCTGTCGTAAACACACCTACTGACCTCCTACAGCGCCGCCGCGGTGATCTGGAGGCATTTTTAAACTTTAAAAACGAGGTAAACCACCTTCTGATGATGTGTCTCGAAGGAGGGTGAAGCCTCTGACAGCTATAACTGAATAGAACAGGAGAACTTGCCGTCCGACCCCGCCCCTTAACATTTTATTATGATTTAAATACTAATTTGTTTTATTTTTTTCATTCATTATGTTAATTATCTTACATGTAAATATTAAGTTATTCTTTTAATTATTTTATTCACTATATTCATGATTTTATATTAAAATGCTACATTTTTGTTTTTATAATTACATTCATTATGTTAACTATCTTACATATAAGTTATTGTTTTGATATTTGAATTTATTGTGTTAATTATCTTATATTAAATATTAAGAGAGACAGAGACAAAAAGAGAGAGAGAGACAGACAGAGAGAGAGAGACAGAGAGAGGTAAAGAGAGATACAGAGAGAGACAGAAAGAGAGAGACAGAGAGAGATACAGAGAAAGAGAGACAGAGAGAGAGAGACAGAGAGAGGTAAAGAGAGATACAGAGAGAGAGACAGAGAGAGATACAGAGAAAGAGAGACAGAGAGAGAGAGAGACAGAGTGAGGTAAAGAGAGATAGAGATACAGAGAGATACAGAGAGAGAGACAGAGAGAGGTAAAGAGATACAGAGAGAGAGAGAGAGAGAGAGAGAGAGATACAGAGAGAGAGACACAGAGAGAGAGACAGAGAGATAGAGATACAGAGAGATACAGAGAGAGAGAGAGAGACAAAGAGAGATACAGAGAGAGAGAGAGATACAGAGAGAGAGAGACAGAGAGATACAGAGAGAGAGACAGAGAGAGAGACAGAGAGATAGAGATACAGAGAGATACAGAGAGAGAGAGACAGAGAGAGAGAGAGAGACAGAGAGAGAGAGAGAGAGAGAGAGAGAGAGAGAGACAGAGAGAGAGAGAGAGAGAGAGAGAGACAGAGAGAGAGAGAGAGAGGGGGGGGTAGAAAGAGATGTAAACAGAGAGATTTAGAGTAGTTTAGTGTGAAAAGTTTCTGATGGTGTTTACAGTGGTGGTGGTGGTGTTTACAGTGGTGGTGGTGTTTACAGTTGTGGTGATGATGGTGTTTACAGTGGTGGTGATGGTGTTTACAGTGGTGGTGGTGGTGATGGTGTTTACAGTGGTGGTGGTGATGGTGTTTACAGTGGTGGTGATGGTATTTACAGTGGTGGTGGTGATGGTGTTTACAGTGGTGGTGGTGGTGTTTACAGTGGTGGTGATGGTGTTTACAGTGGTGATGGTGGTGGTGTTTACAGTGGTGGTGATGGTGTTTACAGTGGTGGTGGTGATGGTGTTTACAGTGGTGGTGATGGTGTTTACAGTGGTGATGGTGGTGGTGTTTACAGTAGTGGTGATGGTGTTTACAGTGGTGGTGGTGATGGTGGTTACAGTGGTGGTGATGGTGTTTACAGTGGTGGTGATGGTGTTTACAGTGGTGATGGTGGTGGTGTTTAGAGTGGTGGTAATAGTGTTTACAGTGGTGATGGTGGTGGTGTTTGCAGTGGTGGTAATAGTGTTTACAGTGGTGGTGGTGATGGTGTTTACAGTGGTGGTGATGGTGTTTACAGTGGTGGTGGTGATGGTGTTTACAGTGGTGGTGATGGTGTTTACAGTGGTGATGGTGATGGTGTTTACAGTGGTGGTGATGGTGTTTACAGTGGTGGTGGTGATGGTGTTTACAGTGGTGGTGATGGTGTTTACAGTGGTGGTGGTGGTGGTGTTTACAGTGGTGGTGATGGTGTTTACAGTGGTGGGGGTGATGGTGTTTACAGTGGTGGTGATGGTGTTTACAGTGGTGGTAATAGTGTTTACAGTGGTGGTGGTGATGGTGTTTACAGTGGTGGTGGTGATGGTGTTTACAGTGGTGGTGAAGGTAACCAGACGTCTCCATGTCTACAACACAAATTTTCCCAGTCATTCTGAGCTCGGTGTGATTGTTGGGCTGGTTGTAGTTCTATGACTGCTGATCTCCTGAGACCTTCACGCCCAGCATCTCACGAGTTGCTCAGGACGGAGGGAACAAGAAAAAACAAACAACAACCAGTGAGCTGCAGAAAGGAAGGACAGAGAGGTCAGCGGAGAATGGCTAGACTGGTCCCAGCTGACAGGAAGACTAAAGTAACCAGTCTGTATGACTGTGTTGAGCAGAAATGCATCTCAGAATGACCAACACATCCAGCCTTGAGGGGCTCCAGCAGCAGAAGAACATTGGGTTTCACTTCTGTGAGCCGACCAGACCAGAACTGTGAGCTGGCTGACCAGAACTGGACAGATATAGGTGGAAAAACTCCCAGTCACCAGGGTCTGGATCCAGCAGGACATTTTTAGGATGTGGTAGAAGATTCAACGCAAGAAAGTGTTCCTGAAAGTACAGCAGGAATTCCATGATGCAGTCCCACCAACATGGACTAGAAGCTTAAGGAACGTCTTGTGTGAGGCCCCCGGTCAGTGTAGGTCCATGCACAGTGAACCAACAGCACGGCTCTTCCTCCAAGGGGTTAAACGCCAAGTTGGATCAGGTGTATCTGAGCAGGGAACGCTGCTCCACTTCTACTAATTAAAAGCTGCATGAAGCCACACAACCTGTAACCTCCACGCGGACACACCTGCTCAGGGATTATTGGAGGCCAGAAGGTTTCTTTGAAGTTCTCCAGCTGAACCTCAGCTCAGGAACATGGGAAATCTCTCACAGAGAGGCAGATCTCAGTTTGGAACCGGCTGATCTGCAGCTCAGGCCAGAGGTTTGAACACATCACAGCTCCTTGTGTTTGATTTCCACTGTTGCTTTTCATCTGAGTAAATCCCTCTGCAGGTCTGAGCTTATCATGAAGCAGCTTTGTGTATATTTGTCTTCAGCTCTCAGCTTCATGTTCCACAAAGTGACCACCTTGTTATGAGGAGCAGAGTCTAAACCTGGTCCTGGAGATCTACCGCCCGGGCAGGGTTTAGTTCCAAGCATAATCTATAATTACCTATGGAAGTAGAAGGTTGGTGTTTCTAATAAAGTAGCCAGTAAGTGGAAGGGCAAGGTTGGTGTTTCTAATAAAGTGGCCAGTTAGAAAATTAAAAGGTGGGTGTTTCTAATAAAATGGCCAGTTAATGAAAGTACAAGGTGGGTGTTTCTAATTAAGTGGACAGTTAGTGGAAGTACAAGGTAGATGTTTCTAATAAAGTGGCCAGTTAGTGGAAACATAAAGTAGGAGTTTCTTATAAAGTGGCCAGTTTGCAGAAGTACATGGTGGGTGTGGTGTTTCTAATAAAGTGGCCAGTTAGAAAATTAAAAGGTGGGTGTTTCTAATAAAGTGGCCAGTTAGTGGAAGTACAAGGTGGGTGTTTCTAATAAAGTGAAAAAGCAGGGAAGTGAAAAAGCAGCTAGTTGGACTCCCTCGGCTCTGTGAATCAATTATGGGAAACAGCAGCGTTTATTATTTAGAAACAGCAGCTCTTGTTTTCTGAAATCAGACAAACAACATCTCTCCCAGGGTGGAAGTAAGTGTTCATAACAAAAGGAACCCACTGGGATACAGAGAACACTCAGAGAGAACCAGCGAGAGTTTATAGCCTCACATCCAAAAATTGGGATGCTTACAATAATTTAAAACCCAATTGTCTGCAAATAAATGCATAAACTGATTCTATTGTGATGCTGATTCCCAAAAACTTCAAGGGTCATTCAAGGTATAAACAGAACTGTGAAAGATTCTAACATAACTAAGAACATTGTAGAGAAATTGACAGCATTAACATCCAGAATAGAATTCTAATAAGATTAATATCCAGAATTCAGTTCCAATAAAATGAATAGCCAAAATAAAGTTGGCTATTGAAAAAAAAAATGATATCCAGAAAAAAAGTTTTAATTAAATGTACATCCAAAATCAAGTTCTAAAAAAGTTATAATCCAAATGAAATTCGAATAACATTTATATCTGGAATGAAGTTCTTATAAAATAAATAACCAACATTAAGTTCTAAAAATGTTAATATCCAGATGAAGTTCTAATAAACTTCATATCCAAAAATAAGTTATAATACAAATAATATTCAAAATGAAGTTCTAATAAAAATAATATCCAAAACTAAGTTCTAATAAAATGAGTGTCTGAAATTAAGTTCTTATAAAATTAATATTCAAAATTAAGCTCTAATAACATTAATATCCAGAATTCAGTTCTAATAAAATTAATATCCAAAACAAAGTTTAAAAAAAATACATCCAGAATAAAGTTCTAATAAAATTGATGTCCAGATGAAGTTCTAATAAAATAAATATCCAAAATTAAGTGCTAAAAAAGCTATAATCCAAATGAAGTTCTAATAACATTGAGATCTGGAAAGAATTTCTTAGAAAATTAGTATCCAACATTAAGTTCTAAAAAAGTTCATATCCAGATGAAGGTCTAATAAAATTTATATGGAGATGGAATTCTGATAAAATAAATATCTGGAATAAAGGTATAATAAAATTCATATCCAGATGAAGTTCTAATAAAATTCATATCCCAAAATAAGTTCTAATACAAATAATATTCAGAATGAGGTTCTAATAAAAATAATATCCAAAACTAGGTTCTAATAAAATTAATATCCAGGATTTAGTTCTAATAAAATTAATATCCAAAATAAAGTTCTAAAAAAGTTAATATCCAGATGAAGTTCCAGATAAATATTCAGATGAATACAATTTATATGGAGATGGAATTCTAATAAAATAAATATCTGGAATAAAGGTCTAATAAAATTCATATCCAGATGAATGTCTAATAAAATTCATATCCAAAAATAAGTTCTAATACAAATAATATTCAGAATGAAGTTCTAATACAAATAATATTCAGAATGAAGTTCTTATAAAATTAATATCCAAAAATAAGTTCTAATACAATGTATATCCAGAATGAAATTCTGACAAAAACTAATATCCTGAACAGTGCTCTAATTAATATCTGGAATGAAGTTCTAATAAAAATTAATATCCAGAATGAAGGTTGATTTACAAGACAAATAACATCTCTAATTATGATATTTTAAGAACATATTTGCAAATATCCTAATTAAGATATTTGTAAATACACAAAAACACAATTGTGTTCAAATCAATATTATATTTATTGAATATATACATAATTTTTTCAGCAGTTATTTCAGTTTTATTCTCACAAAGCAAAACACGGACAGAAACCAAACCTAAGTTTTAGCAGATTCTAAATTTTTCACTCATTCTCAGGCACAAACATCCCAGCTTGCTAGTCTTCTGCTGCTGCTCATGTTTCTCTCAGCGTATAATTATTATTATTGTTGTTTTTAACCAACAACCATAAACACAAAGTGCTCAAGACAGGGGGAGGAGAGAAAGAGAAAACAAAACACAACAGGAAAAACAAAAACAAACAAAAGATCCATTAATTATATTATTAATGATAACAAATAATATACTGCTGAGAGAATAAATATATAGATGTACTAATAATTGTAAGAGATAACTTTTATTAAGGGATTGTGAAATTTGTGTTGGTATGTATCCATATTGTATGTCTATATTAGTATTTATTTATATTTGGGTTCACCAAGTACATATGTTTTTAATAACTTCTTGTTTGTCTCAGCATTCCTGGAAAATTAAATACTTTCTATAAATGACTGTCTATAAAGAGCAATAATAACATGATAGTGATTATGACAAAAACAGTAAGGCAACTAGCAGTGAATGTTCTGTGGAAGTCCTGTAAAAGTTTTGTGGAAGCTCTGTAGAAGTTTTTTGAAAGTTCTGTAGAAGTTTTTTGAAAGTTCTGTAGAAGTTCTGTGAAAGTTCTGTAGATTTTTTTGAAAGATCCGTGGAAGTTCTTTGGAGGTTTTTGGAAGTTTTGTGGAGGTTTTGTGGAGGTTTTGTGGAAATTCTGTAGAAGTTTTGTGGAAGTTCTGCAGAAGTTCTGTGGAGGTTTTTGGAAGTTCTGTAGGAGAAGTTTTGTGGAACTTTTGCGGAAGTTGTGTAGGAGTTCTGTGGAGGTTTTTGGAGGTTCTGTAGTAGTTATGTTTTGGAAATTTTATGAAAGTTCTGCAGAATTTCTGTGGAAATTTTATGAATGTTCTGTGGAAGCTTTGTGGAACTTTTGCAGAAGTTCTGTAGGAGTTCTGTGGAGATTTTTGGAAGTTCTGTCGACGTTTTGTGAAAGTTCCGTGGAAGTTCTGTGGAGGTTTTTGGAAGTTTTGTGGGGGTTTTATGGAAGTTTTGTGGAAGTTCTGTTGATATTCTGCAGAAGTTCTGTGGAGGTTTTTGGAAGTTCTGTAGACATTTTGTGGAACGTTTGTGGAAGTTCTGTAGGAGTTCTGTGGAGTTTTTTGGAGGTTCTGAAGTAGGTTGTTTTTTTAATTTTATGGAAGTTTTGCAGAAGTTCTGTGGAAATTTTATGGAAGTTCTGCAGAAGTTCTGTGGAGGTTTTTGGAAGTTCTGTAGAGGTTTTGTGGAACATTTGTGAAAGTTCTGTGGAGGTTTTTGGAGGTTCTGTAAAAGTTTGTGGAGATTCTTTGAAAGTTCTGTGGAAGTTCTGTGGAACTTTTGAAGATGTTGCAGGTAAATGTTGAGCTGATGGCTGCAGGGCTGATTCAGCTGCTCCTCAGTTCTGCGTTTTCTCATGCAGTGAAGTGTAACAGGCGATTGGAGCTCATTTATTAGAGAGAAATCTCCTCCGTGCCGCCATACAGGATTAATATAATGAGAGGAAGCACGCAGAGCTGCTGTGCCTCAGAGTCACAGGGTGCAGAGGGAACTGGTGGTACTGCTAATGTTGGATGTTCAGTATGAAGACCCTCTGAGATCTCCTGTGGTGGTAAACGGCTGCTCTGTTCGTCTGTTTATTAACGCCTCACCTGTAATTCACTGTAAACAGTGGTGAGAGTTCAGATTGCAAACTTGTAAACTCAATCCACGCCATATTAGTCATGGTGGTTTTAACCCAGTAGGCTTTAGAGGCCAGCAGGGGGCAGCGCGAGCATGATTACAGATAGAACAATGGTCGTTACGTTGTTACCCTGTTCTTCAGTGCTCAGAACCCCCACAGGACCACCACAGAGCAAGTATTATTAGTGTGGTCAACCAGCAACATCCAGCCAACAGTGTCCTGTGGGCAGCATCCTGTGACCACAAACTTTACATTTTTCCTAATGAGAAACTGTCCTCAGTTTATATCACAATACCTACATTTAGAGTTATACATTCAACCTAATGAGAAAATGTACTTAGTTTATATCACAATACCTACATTTAGAGGTATACATTCAACCTAATGAGAAACTGTAGACTCAGTTTATATTACAATACCTACATTTAGAGTTATACCTTCAACCTAATCAGAAACTGTAGACTGTTTGTATCACAATACCTACATTTAGAGTTATACATTCAACCTAATGAGAAACTGTCCTCAGTTTATATCACAATACCTACATATAGAGTTATACATTCAATCTAATGAGAAACTGTAGACTCAGTTCATATCACAATACCTACATTTAGAGTTATACATTCAACCTAATGTGAAACTTTAACTCAGTTTATATCACAATACCTACATATAGAGTTATACATTCAACCTAATGAGAAACTGTCCTCAGTTTATATCACAATACCTACATTTAGAGTTATACATTCAACCTAATGAGAAAATGTACTCAGTTTATATACAATACCTACATTTAGAGTTATGCCTTCAACCTAATGAGAAACTGTAGACTGTTTATATCACATTACCTACATTTAGAGTTATACATTCAACCTAATGAGAAAATGTACTCAGTTTATATCACAATACCTACATTTAGAGTTATACATTCAACCTAATAAGAAACTGTAGACTCAGTTTATATCACAATACCTACATTTAGAGTTAAACATTCAACCTAATGAGAAACTGTAGACTGTTTATATCACAATACCTACATTTAGAGTTATACTTTCAACCTAATGAGAAACTGTAGACTTAGTTTATATCACAATACATACATTTGGAGTTATACATTCCACCTAATGGGAAACTGTAGACTCAGTTTATATCACAATACCTACATTTAGAGTTATACATTCAACCTAATGGGAAACTGTAGACTCAGTTTTTACCACAATACCTACATTTAGAGCAACTTAAACATTATTTTAAATTATTTTTTTCTTGTTGCTTATTAATAAGAAAATCATATGTACATTAGTAAACAAAGCAGCATGTTTGAGTATACTGAAGTGTACTGAACATTACATGTTTAGAATATAAAGGCAATTATGCAACTTTTTATTCATAAAATAATATTGACCAGTGACAAACATTCAAACACTTATTTGAGTGTATTTGAACACTCATTTGAATGTAGTCAGCTACCAGCAGAAACCCACACTCAGTGCTTACTGAGCCAAATAATAACTCACAGTAAACTTTTACCCAACACAAGGCTAAGTGGTAAAGCAAAATATGTATGAAAATGAAATGCCTGAGGCAAAGCAGCAGCCTGACTGGAAGGAGAACATGTGTAAATCAAGAGGAATATGCAAATAGATGGAGCCAAGAGCTAATAAGGAAAGAAGTAAGTTTTACCCAGCAAGATTCAATTAACCAAACAAATATCACTGCATTCCATTAAAACTTTAATGAGAGAAACCCTTAAAACCTGTTTCTAAGACTAAACTGAAGAATAATAAAATGGATTTATAAAATCATCACAAAATAGATGAGTAATGTCGTCACTGTATAAAGAAAATCAAATATCAAGTATTAACAATTACTTTGCACTAAAATATATTTAACAGAATCATATAACTTTGTAATTATTAAATACAAATGAAAAAAAAAAAATCCATCCATATTCAGGAGGGGCTTGAGCTGGGAATATTCTGTATTTCCTAAAAAAAAGAAATAAGACAAAAATTACATAAAAGCTGGAGAAAGCTCTTACACCAAAGAATTTAGGTCATCAAAGAGCTTTGGCCACTAAAAAAAAAGGTTATTAATGAGGTTCAATCACTAAAGAGGTTCAATCACCACAGAGGTTCAATCACTAAAGAGATTCAGTCACTACAGAGGTTCAATCACCAAAGAGGTTCAGTCACTACAGAGGTTCAATCACTAAAGAGGTTCAGTCACTAAAGAGGTTCAGTCATTAAAGAGGTTCAATCACTAAAGAGAATTAGTGACTAAAGAGATTCAGTCACTAAAGAGGTTCAATCACTAAAGAAAATTAAGGACTAAAAAGATTCAGTCACTAAAGAGGTTCAATCACTAAAGAGAATTAGTGACTAAAGAGATTCAATCACTAAAAAGATTCAATCACTAAAGAGATTCAATCACTAAAAGATTCAATCACTAAAGAGACTTATTGACGAAAGAGGTTGAGTCATTAAAAAATTGGTCACTAAAGAGATCCAATCACTTGAAAGGTGATTAAAAAGATTTAAAAGGTCCAATAACTAAAGAGATTCAATTACTAAAAAGATTCAACCACTATAAAGGTTCAATCACTAAAGAGATTCAATCACTAAAAAAGGTTCAATCACTAAAGAAATTCTATCACTAAAGAGAATAAGACAAAAAATCACATAAAAGCTGGGGAAAGCCCTCACAACGAAGTATTTAGGTCATCAATTTATTGACTTACATAGCCTTAAAAATGGCAAATTACTTGTTCCCTAATGACCTGAATTCAAGGTTGGCACAAACCAAAAGTCACAAAGAGATTCAGTCACATGAAGAAGCCTCTGCCATCAAGATGCCTAAACTAGAGCTGGGAAAAATGAGGAAATGGAAACCAGGAAACTCTATGATAGGACAACTATAGGTAAAACCACAAACAGAGGCTATTCAGAGAACAATTGAGGAAGCCAGCCACTCAAGGTTCATACAAGTTCACGCAAATATTGTTTCACACAAGTTCCCACAAGTATGACGAAGGAGAACTAAATATTAAAGTATGTAGTTCATTCATTTATTTATTTATTTAATAAAGGCAAATTTCCTGTTATCTAATAGCACAAATACAAGATTCACTCACTGAAAAGATTCAGTCACTAAAGAGATTCAGTCACTACAGAGGTTAAGGCACTACAGAGGTTCAATCATTAAAGAGGTTCAGTCAGTAAAGAGATTCAGTCACTAAAAAAGTTTACTCACTTATAAGATTCAATCACAACAGAGGTTTAATCACTAAAGAGGTTTAATCACTAAAGAGGTTCAGTCACTGAAGAGATTCAGTCAGTAAAGAAATCCAATTAGTAAAGAGATTCTGTCAAAGTTATCACTTAGAAGGTTTAATTAATAAAGAGGTTCAGTTGCTTAAGAGGTTTAGTCACTAAAGAGGTTCAATTGCTAAAAAAGATTCAGTCACTAAAGAGGTTTGGACACTAAAGAGGTTCAATTAGTAAAGAGGTTCAATCACTAAAGAGGTTGAATCACTAAAGAGGTTCAATCAGTAAAGAGGTTCAATCACTAAAGAGGTTCAATCACTAAAGAGGTTCAATCACTACAGAGGTTCAATCACTAAAGAGGTTAAATCACTACAAAGGTTCAATCACTACAGAGGTTCAATCACTACAGAGGTTCAATCACTAAAGAGGTTTAATCACTACAGAGGTTCAATCACTAAAGAGGTTCAATCACTACAAAGGTTCTATCACTACAGAGGTTCAATCACTACAGAGGTTCAATCACTAAAGAGGTTCTATCACTAAAGAGGTTTAATCACTACAGAGGTTCAATCGCTACAGAGGTTCAATCACTAAAGAGGTTCAACCGCTACAGAGGTTCAATCACTACAGAGGTTCAATCACTAAATAGGTTAAATCACTACAAAGGTTCTATCACTACAGAGGTTCAATCTCTACAGAGGTTCAATCTCTACAGAGGTTCAATCACTAAAGAGGTTCAATCACTAAAAAAGTTGATTCACTTATGAGGTTTAATCACTAAAGAGGTTCAGTTGCTCAAGAGGCTCAGTCACTAAAGAGGTTCAATCACTAAAAAAGTTGATTCACTTATGAGGTTCAATCACTAAAGAGGTTCAGTTGCTCAAGAGGCTCAGTCACTAAAGAGGTCGCTGAAAAGATTCAGTCCTTAAACAGGTTTGGTCTTTAAACAGGTTTGGTCATTAAAGAGATTCAGTCACCAAAGAGATTCAGTCAGTAAAGAGGTTCAGTCAGTAAAGAACTACGGTCACTAATGAGGTTTAATCACCAAAGAGATTTAAAAACTGAAGAGATTCAGTAACTAAGGAAAGTCAGTCACTCAAGAGATTCAGTCACTAAAAAATTCCATCTCTAATGAGGTTCAATCACAGGTATGACGAAAATTAAAGTTTGATATAGCTACAATAAAAAGAAAATAGAGTTCAGAACACATACCACATCTTCCTCTGAAGCTTGCCGGCAGTCCATGCAACCTACAGCACACACAATCACGCAGCAGGTAGCAGACAGCGCAACAAATCCCGCGATCTTAAAAATAAATAAATAAAAAATTCAAAACCAGAGAATGAGAAAAACTGAACGAGCACCCGAAAAAAGGTTCCCTCCTACCTGTGAACATTGCACGATAAATTCATGTAACTCTTTGTCCGCTGTTGCTTCTGAAATATTTCTTTCGCACCATTTTACAGGAGGATTACCGTAATCCGAGATATATATTCCTTTATGGAACGTTAATGCACAGTCCAAGTACTGGCCATTCAAAAAAAACAAAAGCACCCACGCAACCGGTGGAATCAGGCAAGGAAGAAGGGTTCTTGAACAACGTTGTCCGCCCGAACGACAGCTGCAGTTCTTACACGGCCTCACGATAAAAAACATTATGCTAAACGCAAGCAGAGCAGGAGTAAAGAAAATGAAGGCTGCTATCAGCTGGTTCAGCAGAGGCTTGCACGGGCAAGAGAACTCTTTTTCCATTACCTGTTCAACCGCTATCATGAGGATGCTAAATGGAAGTGTAGACTGGATAGGAAATCTTTGTAATAATTCTTTAATTTTGATTACCGAAGCCATCTTTTGAGTCAAAGACCTGATGTGTGCAACTTACTTGCGTGGCTCTGGGTTTATGTTTACCTTTTGCAAATCAATGCAAAACATATGGCAACAAAAGAGGCATTCAAACAACTGTATGTAGGCTAGATTGTAATCTAGAGGCCAAGCCTACCGTGAACCTGACCAACTCGTCTTAGTACTTGTTTGCATAGATTACAGGAATTTGATACACCCTCTCGAATACCGGGTCAGCCTTTCAGGTCCAGTTTTAGAATATCCATCGACCCAATAATAGTAGTGCTAACATTACACCACCGTGCTAACCACTACACCACCATACTAACCACTACACCACCGTGCTAACCACTACACCACCGCGCTAACCACTACACCACCGCGCTAACCACTACACCACCATACTAACCACTACACCACCGTACTAACCACTACACCACCGTACTAACCAATACACCATTGTACTAACCACTACAGCACCGTACTAACCACTACACCACCGCGCTAACCACTACACCACCGCGCTAACCACTACACCACCGCGCTAACTACTACACCACCATACTAACCACTACACCACCATACTAACCACTACACCACCGTACTAACCACTACACCACCGTACTAACCAATACACCACCGAACTAACCAATACACCACCATGCTAACCACTACACCACCATATTAACCACTACAGCACCGTACTAACCAATACACCATTGTACTAACCACTACAGCACCGTACTAACCACTACACCACCGTGCTAACCACTACACCAAAGTGCTAACTACTACACTACCGTACTCACCACTACACTACCGTACTAACCACATATCTACATATATATATACTGTAGGCCCTTGAAGATGGAACTCTGAGATGCTTTCCTGCTCAACACTGTAATTTTCCTGTCAGCTAGAACCAGTCTAGCCATTCTCCGCTGACCTCTCTCTTAATAAAACTTTGCAGAACTGCAGCTCACTGGTTGTTTTATCTTTACCGCTTTACCTCGAGAGACGCTGTACGTGATCAGCAGTTATAGAAATACAATCAGCTCAACAATCACGCGGAGACACTGAGATGACATTCATTCTCTAACCTGATGGTGGATGTGAACATTAGCCGAAGCTGCTGGACCGTATCTGCACGATTTTACGCCCTGCTGCCGCACGATTGGCTGATCAGATAACTGCATGCCTGAGTTGATGTACAGGTCTTTCCAATGAAGTGCTCAGTGGATGTATATATACCTATTTATTACATTTACTACATTTCTACATACTGTCTTCAGAGCCTACTTCACTGAAGAAGGCTTCCAGGGTTCATACGAGGGAGTCGGTGGGGGGGTGGTTGGGAGGCTACAGGGATGAAGCTCATTGCCCACCATGACAGTGAGTGTGAGAGGGATGTGACAGCTGACTGTTCATTAAAGTCTCTGGAACATCCACATCAGGCTATTTCCATCACGGCAGGAGGCTGACTGGCACATACTGTTGGCTCTCAGGTTCTCAGGCAGGGCTGGAGTGCGGAAGGAACCATCAGGACCCGTCAGTTAGACGTCAATTTGGCTTCATGGCTGAAGCAGGCTTTACTAAAACGCGGCTGAAGGATTGAAACAAATCTCTAACTTTTGCTTACGCTGTTAGATGAGTGTTAGATTAGGATGATGAAATGATAAAGGCGCCACTGCATCGCTATGTATTTATATTTAATGCAATGTAATTAATGGGACTTCTTGAGAACCAACAGATGGTCACAAATATATACAGTGGTGTGAAAAACGTTTGCCTGAAACCTGAGTACACTGTCTCTAGCCACACCCAGGCCTGATTATTGCCACACCTGTTCTCAATCAAGACATCACTTAAAGTGAAGTCCACCAAAAGATCCTTAAAAGCTACACATCATGCCGAGATCCAAAGAAATTCAGGAACAATTGGGAAAGAAGGTCATTGAGATCTATCAGTCTGGAAAGGGTTATAAAGCCATTTCCAAAGCTTTGGGAATCCAGCGAACCACCGTGAGAGCCACTGTCCACAAATGGCGAAGACATGGAACAGTGGTGAACCTTCCCAGGAGTGGCCGGCCACCCAAAATTATCGCAAGAGCGCAGCGACGACTCATTAAAGAGGTCCCAAAAGACCCCACAACAACATTCAAAGAACTGCAGGCCTCACTTGCCTCAGTTAAGGTCAGTGTTCATGCCTCCACCATCAGAAAGAGACTGGGCAAAAATGGCCTACATGGCAGAGTTCCTAGACGAAAACCACTGCTGAGCAAAAAGAACATTAAAGCTCGTCTCAATTTTTCCAGAACACATCTTGATGATCCCCAAGACTTTTGGGAAAACATTCTGTGGACCGATGAGACAAAAGTTGAACTCACTGGCTTAAAAGAAACACTGCATTCCAGAAAAAGAACATTATACCAACAGTAAAATATGGTGGTGGTAGTGTGATGGTCTGGAGCTGTTTTGCTGCATCAGGGCCTGGAAGACTTACTGTGATAAATGGAACTATGAATTCTGCTGTCTACCAAAAGATCCTGAAGGAGAATGTCTGACCATCTGTTCTTGATCTCAAGCTGAAACGAACTTGGGTTCTGCAGTAGGACAATGATCCTACACACCAGCAAGTCCATTTCTGAATGGCTGAAGAAAAACAAAATGAAGACTTTGAAGTGGCCTAGTCAAAGTCCTGACCTGAATCCAATTGAGATGCTGTGGCATGACCTTAATAAGGCCGTTCATGCTCGAAAACCCTCCAATGTGGCTGAATTACAACAATGATGAGTTAATTCCTCCACAACACTGTAAAAGACTCATTGCAAGTTATCACAAACACTTGGTTACAGTTGTTGCTGCTAAGGGTGGCCCGAGCAGCTATTAGGTTTAGGGGGCAATCGCTTTTCCACACATGGCCATGTAGGTTTGTCTTTTTTCTCCCTTAATAATAAACACCTTCATTTAAAAATAGCATTTTGTGTTTACCTGTATTAGTCTTTGACTAATATTTAAATTGGTTTGATATTCCGAAACATTTAAACATTTAAAAATCAGGAATATATATATATATATATATATATATATATATATATATATATATATATATATATATATATATATATATATATATATAAGAGAGAGGTCAGCAGAGAATGGCTAGATTGGTTCCAGCTGTCAGGAAGACTACAGTAAGCAGTATATATACATATAGCCATTTTGGAGCATTTCTATTCGTCTGTTCAGCATGAAATTTGTGATGTAAATGGCAGCAGTTGTACTTAAATGATGTAAAGAAATAAAAAATATTATTAAATATTTTTGAGCAAGAGCTCATGGTTTAAAAGCCTTTAACATATCAATAAGCGTACTGTATTCTCACCAGTAAGAACAGCAGATCTGATTAGAACAGATGTAAATAAACATACATACAATACAAAGTAACATGAATATCTTATTGTGAGAGAAGTAGATCAGATCTTGAGCTCCAGTTTGAAGAACAAAGTGTAGTTCCAGATTTCTCCTGGACGCCCCAGACATTGTATGAATGTGTTCAGTTCCTTCAGCAGCAATCTTGATTTAGCTTAATGAAGTACTGAGCAGTTAAAGCAGGTATTAGATGAGATATATATATATACATAGGCCACATACTTTCTATCCAGACTCACAGTTTGAGTGGTATCAGCCGACTTATCCTCTCGGGTAGTGATATACTCGTTTAGTTCTGCTGGAATCCTTGAAACTGGAAGTTGAAGTAATAGAGAATTGGAGAAGCACCAGAACCTCAGTATAAACGCCACCTGTGACTGAGATTCAGAGAGGTCAGCGGTGTTTCTGGATGTTGTTGATTTATTGACTGACCTCCACGGTGTGTAGTTCAGTCTTAACCTGCATGTGTCAACGCTGTTTACCGATGTTTGCCAAAGTTTTCCTGACCACTGAGATCTTTAAACGCACCTCCGTCTGAGAGGTCAACGGTCAAGAGCATCCGGTTCTGTTCTTCGGTTCTGTGTGCAGACGAAATCTCTCCTGATTCCCTGAAGCTGTAAGCTGTAGAGGGTAGAAACAGTCAAACCCTTTCAGTCCTTCGCTAAAGACCATTATTTTAAACCTGTTATGGTTTGGCTAATGCATTTTCGGTGCGCATGACCTTTTCCTGATCTTCTCCTAGAAGCTTTTTTGAACATTTCGCAGCGTTTCCAATCTCAATTTGTTCTTTGGAAAGAACCAGAGCCAGTACTGGATGGTGGTGATTTTCAGACCCTCAGGCGGCACTGCATTAAAACCAGACCTGATTGTGTAAAAGACACTTCCCAACATCCTCAACGTAATTGGTCACGGCTCCACAAACACAAGTTAAAACTCTACCATGCAAAGAAGAAACCGTTGCCTTCTCTTGGCCAGAGCTCAGATAAGATGGACTGGGGAGATGTGGAAATCATGGATCCTCCAGGCTTGAGAGTTGTTCTCAGCTGCACGGTTCGAAAGCTAGCACCCATGATGGTATGGCAGGGTGGGGGTCAATGGTGCACACGGCCTGGGCGACCTGTGAAGCTCCATTAATGCTGAACGATATATACAAGTTTTGAGGCATCATATGCTGCCTTCTAGACTATGGGGGCATCTTAAACCCTAGTGAGTGTCTAAGTAGGCTGTCTAGGTAGGCAGCTGTTTAAGTAGCAGTGTTCTCTCCTCATAAAACAGATTACTGAGACGCTCTAGTTAGATAGGTACCATGAGATGCCTTCTACAGATCTGCAGTCAAGGTTTGCAGGACGATATGGCCGTCGGCTCTCTGCCCAGAGAATCAGGCCCGTTTGCGCTGGTGTCAGCAACAAATACACAACACAACCACTTTGATGATGAAGATAATGATGAAGATGATGATGATGATGATGATACTCAAGACAACACATGATGATGATGATGATGATGATGATGATGATACTCAGGACAACGCTTGATTATGATGATGATACTCAGGACAAAACATGATGATGATGATGGTGAAGATGATGATGATGTTCAGGACAACACATGATGATGATGATGATGATGGTGAAGATGATGATGATGTTCAGGACAACACATGATGATGATGATAATAAAGATGCTCAGGACAACACTTGATGATGATGATGATGATGGTGAAGATGATGCTCAGGACAACACATGATGATGATGATGATGATGGTGAAGATGATGCTCAGGACAACACATGATGATGATGATGATGATGATGATGCTCAGAACAACACATGATGATGATGATGATGATGATGATGATGATGATGCTCAGAACAACACATGATGATGATGATGATGATGATGGTGAAGATGATGCTCAGGACAACACTTGATGATGATGATGATGATGATACTCAGGACAAAACATGATGATGATGAAGAAGTTGATAATGATGATGCTCAGGACAAAACATGATGATGATGATGATGATACTCAGGACAACACATGATGGTGATGATGATGATGGTGAAGATGATGCTCAGGACAATGCTTGATGATAGTGATGATGATGCTCAGGACCACACATGATGATGATGATGGTGAAGATGATGTTCAGGACAACACATGATGATGATGATGATGATGCTCAGAACAACACATGATGATGATGATGGTGAAGAAGATGATGATGATGATACTCAGAACAAAACATGATGATGATGATGGTGAAGAAGATGATGTTGATGATTATACTCAGGACAACACATGATGAAGATGCTCAGGACAATGCTTGATGATGATGATGAAGGTGATGATCCTCTCTGCCCAGACAATCAGTCCTGTTTGCGCTGGTGTCGGCAACACATGGACAACAACACAACCACGTTGGCTGACTTGCATCAAATGCTGTTTGAAGAATGGGATCTCCTCTCACAGCAGTGTGGGACCAGGCTGGTGACTAGCATGAGGAGGAGGTGCCTGGCACCTCACCAAGTCAAGTCAAGTCAAGTTTATTTGTATAGCGCTTTTTACAACTATGTTGTCACAAAGCAGCTTTACAGGAATTTTAAAAACATGAAAATCATGAAATCACAGCTGTTTATCCCTTGTGAGTAAGCCAGAGGCAACAGTGGCAAGGATAAACTCCCTCAACTGGAGGAAGAAACCTTGGGAGGAACCAGACTCACAAGGGGAGACCCATCCTCCTCAGGTCGAACAGTATTTACAGTTTATAAACTAAAGCTGAGTCTGATGGTAGAAGCTTTAGAAGCTGTACGGGTGCTACATCAGGTGGATGATACAGTGATGCAGTCAAGGATGGAGCAAATGGCACAAATGGAGAGGAGAACTGGTTGGTGCCAAGTGACGGGGGGGCCCTGGTGGTCAGTTCTTTACAGTATTCGGCGGGACAGGTGGGCGTTTTTTTCCTCGGAAAGAGAAAAGAAAGAGTTAGTTCTGGTTAGGGTTAGTACAGAGACAGAGTTAGTTCTGGTTTGGGTTAGTACAGAGACAGAGTTAGTTCTGGTTTAGCTTAATACAGAGACAGAGTTAGTTCTGGTTAGGGTTAGTACAGAGACAGAGTTAGTTCTGGTTTGGGTTAGTACAGAGACAGAGTTAGTTCTGGTTTAGGTTAATACAGAGACAGAGTTAGTTCTGGTTTGTGTTAGAACAGAGACAGAGTTAGTTCTGGTTTAGGTTAATACAGAGACAGAGTTAGTTCTGGTTTGTGTTAGTACAGAGACAGAGTTAGTTCTGGTTGGGGTTAGTACAGAGACAGAGTTAGTTCTGGTTTGGGTTAGTACAGAGACAGAGTTATTTCTGGTTTAGGTTAATACAGAGACAGAGTTAGTTCTGGTTTAGGTTAATACAGAGACAGAGTTAGTTCTGGTTTGTGTTAGTACAGAGACAGAGGCCGGCGCTTGTTAAGCGTTACTACCGTACTTTAGGCCTCTCTACCTTTAGAGAGTTCCACGTCCTAAGTCAATAAACAAAAGAAGAAGAACTAACGGGTGAAACGAGGAGTGAGCCACTAGACTGAGCAGGACACCCTCAAGACCTAACTTGGCCTTTGTTATTCACCCATCCGATCTCCCTCACGCTAACACGGTTAGGAGAACGAAGGGGTGTGGAATAAGTCAATTAATCAATTTAGAGATACTCGCAGCAACTTAGTAGGTCAAGAAACAGGAGAAGAAGAACTAACGGGTGAAACGAGGAGTGCGCCACTAGACTTAGCTTTTGTTATTCACCCGTCCAATCTCCCTTATGCTAACATGGTTGGGATAACGAGGGGGTGTACAGAGGATATGAGGATATGGAGTGTTTAGAGTGCAGCTGACAGATCAGATTATAAACAAAACGAACTAAAAGGAAGAGAAGCTGCACACGTGCTACATCTGGATGATACAGTTATGCAATTGAGGTGCAGCAGATGACTAACATCCATAAAGATGACATAGATGAAGAGGTTATAAGTTAACAAGGGGTACTGATGGTCAGTCCTCCAACAGTATTCGGCAGAATAGGTGGGCTGTTATTACCTCAGAAAGAAGGAGAAAAGAAAAGAAAAGAAAAAGAAAAGAAAAACAAGGTTAGTTCTGGTTTGGAATAATATAGTGGACGAGAGGCATAGCTCAGTCACCAAAAGCTAAACTGAACAAGTATGTTTTTAGTCTGGACTTAAAGCTTGAGACTGTGTCAGAGTCCTGAACATTAACTGGGAGATTATTCCACAATTTGGGGGCTTTGTAGGAAAAAGCTCTTCCCCCCATTGTAGTCTTCTGAATTTTTGGAACTATTAGAAAACCAGCATCCTGTGATCTGAGTGAACGTGGCGGTTCATAATAGGAAATTAGATCTTGCAGGTACTCCGGTGTGAGACCGTGCAGGGCTTTATACGTCAGTAATAGAATTTTATAGTCGATACGGAATTTAACAGGAAGCCAGTGTAGTGCTGATAAAACTGGACTGATGTGATTGAATTTCCTGGTTTTAGTTAGTACTCTAGCTGCAGAGTTCTGAACTAACTGAAGTTTATTCAGGTTCCTGCTGGAGCATCCTGACAATAATGCATTGCAATAATCTAGCCTTGAGGTTATAAAGGCATGTATCAACTTCTCAGCATCAGACACAGATAACGCATTTCTTAACTTTGAAATGTTTCGCAGGTGAAGAAACGCTGTTCTTGTAATATTACCTATGTGTTGATTAAATGTCAGATCTGAGTCAATTGTTACACCAAGATTTTTGGCTACTGAACCAGGAACTACAGAGAAATCAGCGAGATTTAACATTAAATCTGAACATTTAGTTCGAGCAGCCTTTGGGCCGAGGAGGAGAACTTCCGTTTTGTCAGGGTTTAAAAGAAGGAAGTTCTGTAGCATCCAAAGTCTAATATCTCTTACACAATCTTCTATCTTATTTAATCTGGATCTCACCACCTCCCCAGCTCCTCTATCTCTTGGCAAGGGGAAGCCTGGCTTCAAATCCCAGCACCTGTAGACCACATACTTTCTAGTCAGACTTAACAAGAAAAACCATGCGGTTGGAAGAATCCTCTCGGGTAATGATATGCTCGTTGGGTTCTGCTGGAATCCTCAAGACTAGAAGCTGAAGTAATTAAGAAGTGGAGAAGGTCCAGAACCTCATTATAAACTCCTCCTGTTCTGGCGTGACTGCATAAAGAAAAGTAAATGAGCTTCTTTGGTCTGTGAGATTCAAATGCTTCTAAGCAGGCATTGTTGCTCTGGTCACCAGCAGGAGAAGCTGGAACCAGCTGAGGTCTGTCTTCCAGCAGAGGTGTGGTTTACAAAAGAGGAACCGTGTTTGATGTCTGACTCTCTCAAAGAGAAGCTGGCCGTGACCTTGTGTGCAGAAGTCACGTGGATGCATGGTTTCATTTTCTCTTCTCACGACTTCACGCTGTAATGCAGCGACTGCACGTATAGCAGGTAACAGCAGGACGTGTGTTCAGTAGTTTATTACTGGACAGCAGGACTGCTGAAGTTAAGACAGGTCTGAGGTCAGCGGGGCTGTAGTTTGAAACGATTTTTAAAGTTATTATTACTGAAAGGTACAGAAACACTATTTGTCCACAGAGTACACGGTGTGATGATGATGATGATGATGATAGAACACATGATGATGATGATGATGATGATGATGATGACGATGACGATGAAGATGCTCAGCACAACATATGATGAGGATGATGGTGATGATGATGATGATGATGATGATACTCAGGACAACACATGATTATAATGATGATACTCAGGACAACACATGAAGATGATTATGATGATGATGATGGTGATGATGATGGTGATAATACTCAGGACAACACATGATGATGATGATACTCAGGACCACACATGATAATTATGATGAGGTGATCGTGATGATGATGATGATGATACTTAGGACAACACATGACAATGATGATGATGATGATGATACTCAGGACAACACGATGATGATGATGATGATAGGACAACACATGATGATGATGATGATGATGATCATCAGGACAACACTTGATGATGATGATGATGATGATCATCAGGACAACACTTGATGATGATGATGCAGATGCTCAGGACAACACTTGATGATGATGATGATGATGAACAGCACACGTCTATGCAGTACATTCTCACATCTCGTTCTGGGGGTCCGCAAGCAGAGGTACCTCATTTTCGCTCAAACCCGGTTCATGTGCTGGTACCAAGTAAGACTCTGGAGATTTTTTTTAAGAAGTTTGTTTAATTCCAACCAATAAACAGCTTTCCAACCAATGAACAGCTGTCCAACCAATTAACAGCTTTCCAAGCTCACACAGTTCCAGCAGTTTCTCTTAATTAAACATAAAAATTATATATAGAGTCATACCAACATAATTGGTACATTTTTTGCAACAAGAAAAATCTAAACATCCAGCAGGAAGGGGGAGCTCTTACTGGTTTCACGTCTTGGTTGCATCATTTTCATATTTAAATATAAACTGGATGCCCAATTCACCCCATTCATTTCTCTGGGTGGAACTTTCGTCATTTAAGAACAATTATACACAAAACTCAACACCGTTCCCAACTGGACTGAACATTCTAGAGTTTAAATGGTGCTGATATCTTATAAACAGTGCTCTGGTTTCCCTGGTGGTTGTTAGGTAACATGGTAACATGGTTCGTAGTTTCTCTAGTAAACATCCATCCTGGCAGTATGAGCTGTTTTCATCCAAACTCAGAAGAACCTCAGGAACGAAGAAGTGGAGCCTCCTGAAAAGAGCAAAGACATCAAAACTGTCAAGTAAGGCTTACCAGTTTCTGCTTGTGCTAACCTCGTACATGATAAATGAGCACTCATGTTCCACTTAGTTAGCAAGTTCTCCCGAAAACATGTTCGTACGGTCAATGTTTGTATGCATGACTAATGCCAGGATCACACTACATGATATTTTTGTCTTGTATATCAGAAAAGACGATCATGGTTCCATAAATTCGTGTCGTGTTTTCGTTGCAAGACTGGGAACACTAGACGTCTGATTCTGACCAATCATCGTTCGTGTGATGCTGGTGGTTTCGCTTTTCAAAAAGAAAAACAAAAGAAAGAAACAATGACCTTCCTAGGGGGTCAAGAGGAGGACGGTGTGGGCTTCTATCTTTTAAAGAGAACTTGAGGTAATGAATGTGTTAGGAACACATACAGACCTCTTTCTCTTCTCCATACATATGACCACAAGAGGGTGCTCTGGCCTCCTATTGGTCAACATCAGGGAACACGTCGTAGGGGATGTCAGACTAGGTGAAAAGATACAAAAAGTACTGACATGCTAGACTTTCCGTTGTGGTGTTGTGGGGCATCCCACGTTCCTCGTTTCCCACGCTCATAATTGGGTCCAACGGAAGGTTTTGGATACGACAGCATTACAGAACTAAAGCCCACAAAAGATGAGAACAAGTCGACCACAACAAATATCTTAATGGGTTTGATGTGTGGTAAACATGTGAAACATGCTATACTATCTATCCCACTATCTATCTATCTATCCATGGGGCAGTCATGGCCTGAAGGTTAGGGATCCAGTCTTGGATCCCAATCTTTGATCCCGAGCCTTCAGCATTTTGTTAGCATGTGTGTAGCACTGCTGTTAAGTTATGAGTGGATGTTGTTGTGATGTTTTGTGATATCTGTGATTTGTGACTTGTGGTTCCACTACACCACCATACTAACCACTACACCACCGTACTAACCACTACACCACCATACTAACCACTACACCACCATACTAACCACTACACCACCGTACTAACCACTACACCACCTTACTAACCACTACACCACCTTACTAACCACTATACCACCATACTAACCACTACACCACCATACTAACCACTACACCACCATACTAACCACTACACCACCGTACTAACCACTACACCACCGTACTAACCACTACACCACCGTACTAACCACTACACCACCATACTGACCACTACACCACCGTACTGACCACTACACCACCGTACTAACCACTACACCACCATACTAACCACTACACCACCGTACTAACCACTACACCACCGTACTAACCACTACACCACCTTACTAACCACTACACCACCATACTAACCACTACACCACCTTACTAACCACTACACCACCGTACTAACCACTACACCACCATACTAACCACTACACCACCGTACTAACCACTACACCACCTTACTAACCACTACACCACCATACTAACCACTACACCACCATACTAACCAATACACCACCGTACTAACCAATACACCACCGTACTAACCACTACACCACCGTACTAACCACTACACCACCGTACTAACCACTACACCACCGTACTAACCACTACACTACCGTACTTACCACTACACCACCTTACTAACCACTACAACACCGTACTAACCACTACACCACCGTACTAACCACTACACCACCTTACTAACCACTACACCACCATACTAACCACTACACCACCATACTAACCAATACACCACCGTACTAACCACTACACCACCGTACTAACCACTACACCACCGTACTAACCACTACACCACCTTACTAACCACTACACCACCGTACTAACCACTACACCACCGTACTAACCACTACACCACCACACTAACCACTACACCACCACACTAACCACTACATCACCACACTAACCACTACATCACCATACTAACCACTACACCACCTTACTAACTACTACACCACCATACTAACCACTACACCACCGTACTAACCACTACACCACCGTACAAACCACTACACCACCATACTAACTACACCACAGTGCCGCCAACTTGCTATACTACTAGAGGAAAGACAAGGTATACCTCATCTGATGTAGTTCCCTCTGTAGCTTGTCGACAGTCCTGGCAACCCACAACGAGCGCAGTCACGATGCAGATGGAAGACAGCAGAAGAAGTCCTGCGACCTTAAATTGCAAGAAGGAGCTTAAAAACTGGGATTCATTTCCTAAAGAGACTCAACAATATTATTGAGACTTCCAACAAAGACCAAGAACGTGGCTCTACAGATACGGCAGCAACCTCTTACCTGTGACCATCCTATAAAGCGGCGGTACAGTGCTTTTTCCACCGATTCCCTTGAGCTAGAAGGTTCACACCATAGCAAAGGAGGCTTGTCTTCATCCAGGATGTAATTTCCTTTCCAGTAAGTTAACCCGCAGGCCACGTACTGGCCGTCCAGAAGCAACAAAATAACCCACAGGGTTGGAGGAACCAGGCAAGGGATGAGACCCTCGGCGAAACGGCTCCCGCATGACCACCTCCTGCAGGGACGTTTGCAGGGCCTTGTAAAACACAGCATTAAGGTGAACAGAAGCAGAGCGGGCACGATGAACACGGAGGCAGCAAACGCCTCGTTCACTCCAGGCTTGCACGGACAAGACAGCTGCAAATCCATCAACTTCTCAACTCCCAGCAGGAGCAGGAAACATATCAGCGCGAGCTTGAGAGGAGACCGCAACACGCCCGTTAGACAGGTCATCCTTGAAGACAAAGACGTTTTCGTTGTCTGCCAAACGATGACGACAAACTCTTGAATCCTGTAAGACATGCGGCCTGCTGGACCGTGTGGTGTTCCTTGAACCTGGACGTCGAAGGAATGAAGGTGTGCAGAGAAAGGTCCGTCTAGTCCCAACCCTCCTGGGAACCCTTCCTCTTCTGGGGTGCTCACATGAAAGGGAAAGCATTTTTGCCAGCATGTGGTAGTGCTGAGCCCAGGACCTTTGGTCACCAACAGAAGAAGTCAGCTGTTGTGGCAGAAACCGGTTTAAGGAAGTAGGGGGTACAAAAGAGGAATGATGTTCTTGACAGAATTGAGGTTAGATGTTCACAGAGAGGACAGTGATCTTGAACTGGTGAGACCCATGTTTACCAGCATCTCATGGGTTAACTAATTAGCCTACTTGACTATACCTTCACAATCTTTAATGCCTAGTGCGACTAATCGCAGACGCCTGGTAAATATCTAGCATGTTTAATATCTAGGCCAGTTGGCGACTGTGAGTCAACAGCATCCTTACAAAAAAGAAGTTCATTCAAGTGTACCATTAGTTTACTTCTTTTAAACTAAAAGGAAGTGAGTATGCTTTCAGTTTACTTTTTATGTACTTCTCAGTGATATACTAAACACAGTTATACTTAAGTATGCTAGGGTTATACTGACAAGTATAGAACAGTCTAAGTATATTTGGCCTTTACTTGTACTTAATCTTTTGATTGAGATAGTAGAAGTAAGTATTCTTGCTCTGAACACAAACACATCCAGTACAATATTTATTTAAAATTTGATTAATAAAGATTTATAAAGATACAAATATGTTTCTTAATCTGAGTGTGTCTTGTTTATTTTACGTGTGTCCACTGGTGAGTAAGTAAACATTGTTAAGTTCTATTTTAAGTAGAATAAAATAATAAACCTAGTCATATACTTTAAAGTACACCATAAGCAGTAAATTATAAGTTCATCTGAAGAAAACTTACAAGCTAGTAAACTAACTGTAAACCCTTAAGATTACTTTTAGTGTAGTTGCAGTACAAAAGGTAAACTAGTTGTATACTTGGTTTACTTCTCTTACACTTAAAGTGTACTTAAAAGTATACTTTTAAAAACTATTAAGTGGGCCAATTTAGTCCCAAGAAGTATTAAAATAGTACATATACGAGTGTACTACTAGTACAATGACATTAGTATAGTAACTACATAAAGTATACTTAATAAAATTAACTTTATATATACTTATTTTCTGTAAGGGCCGTGTCTTTATCCATTGTCGTACCTTTTACATCTTTCTTGCGAATCAACCCCCATGACCCCATGTTGCCAATCAGTCATGTAGTGTGAAAGCCTCGACAACTGAAAGACTCGTAATTACAGCTTAACCAGTCACGTAGTGTGAACGGTACAAAAACCTCACCACCCAAACGTGTAGTGTGAACCAGGCATTACTTGTGATGAGAAAGAGAAGAGGACATGACCGCCATGTCTTTGTGTTGTCAAGCTTGCCAGACAGAGAAGAGCTAAAGGAGATATCTAGCCAGCTTGGGCAGCGCAGCAAAAGCATTAAGAAAGTAGTAAAATAGTGGACAATCAAAAAATAATCCATTTTCTATGGGGACTATTTGTTTGCCTCACAGCACCCGGCATGTATCCCTCCACCATAAAGGCCGAAACTTTCTTAAAACTATCATGAACGATGTCTCAGACATCAGGAAGTGAATTCATAACCATTTCAGGTTTCAAGAACTTTTCGTGAGGGAGCTTTTAGAGGTGGACGTCTGGTTCCATTCACCACCACTGTGAACAGTTTGGTGCGTTCAGGAAAGTAAATGAAATCCAGCCGTGCTATCTAACCAGGGACGATCTGGATGATGTGTAAATAGGCTCTTCTCGAGAAAGACACGTAGGCCTTCCAACAACTTTACCTACACAAAAATACCCTGTGCACAATATTCACAGGTGGAGCCTTCAAATATTACACAGTTTATGTGAATATTAATTTTTTTTTTTTTTTAGTTTTGCCATCTTCTCTTCAAAATTTCTGTGGAAAAATGTAAATTCGGATAATCTAAATTACAATATTAGTAAGAATTACAGTTCAGTCTTATGCAATTGTCATTTCTTAGGAAGGAAATGTACTAGAAACACTTGGAGTGGTCAGGAAATTTGGTTTATTTTATATCTAGAGCCACTGGTCCACGTTCAGACCAGGTACACAGTACGTGTGTAGACGGATGACAAATACAAAAGCATAATTACAATACAGTGTGTGTGTGTGTGTGTGTATATATATATATATATATATATATATATATGTATACACTACCTACTGTGCAAAAGTCTGAGGCACATGAGCAATACAAAGTAACATGAATATCTTATTGTGAGAGAAGTAGATCATATCTTGAGCTCCAGTTTGAAGAAGTGTAGTTCCAGGTTTCTCCTGGACGCCCCAGACATTTTATGAATGTGTTCAGCTCCTTCAGCAGCAATCTTGATTTAGCTTAATGAAGTACTGAGCAGTCAAAGCAGGTATTAGATGAGAACTGTAAATAATACTGGGTTGTTTATAGAAGGAGAAGCTTGGAAAGGGTTAAATAAATACACTGACATACTGTATTAATACTAGTTTTTAACTATAATAATGTCCCCAAGTGTCTATAACCTTTGCACAGTACTGTGTATGTAACTCCGCTGGGTCCAGAACATTGCACTGTTGGGTTTTCCATGTTGACAATAGAACCAAGGTTTGGTTCCAAAGGCGTTGAGGATCTGAGGACTTGAGCATTCATCGTGTAAACACTTGTATTGCTACCCGGCTTGTAGCGGGACCAGTGCACCCGACGTTCTGTACAGCTGTATAAAAGTACAACATGAATACGTTACCAACTGGACATATAAATCAAATATAAAATTATAAAACCTTTTTATTTTTCTAGTGTTTACATTTCTTACGGCAGAGATGAGAACTTGCGTTAGTTTTTTCGTTTAGTCATCAAGTATCAGTGAACGTGAGTTAAGTCGTGTATACCGATGAAGATTTGTTGGCGTGTAGCTATCTGAATGCAATTCCAATCAAACGTCTGCAGGTTTCGTCGGATAAAAACAAAAGAGACCTATCGACTACGAGTGTGTCCTCCTTCAGGTTGGCCTCACTGAAAAGCTTATACAGTACGAAGAGTATGTGTCTATGTCTAACAGTAGCGGAGCTATCGCGTCAGCCGAGCCATTCAGTGATATCAAAAATAAAAATCTGTGCTATGTGTATAGTATCTGTTAAATATGTGTCTCTTATCTGTAGGACTAGTAAAAGGTAGAGGCAACTTGGGAATACAATATCTATGCCATGGTGACGTCAACCCTTAAATAAAGCCTACGTGAAGTCTTGAAACAGTCTTTACGTTGTAGACTGCGGTCTTCGTGGAGTGCATTCACGTCAAAAGGAAACGAAGGAGGTGTTTAGGAAACGAGGATGAGTCCAAACTTATATTATTATACTAAAGTATATACTATACTGCCAAAAGTATTCACTTGAGGGACATCCCATTCTTAATCCATAGGGTTTAATATGATGGAGGCCCAACCATTGCAGCTATAACAGCTTCAACTCTTCTGGGAAGTCTCTCCACATGGTTTAGGAGAGTGTTTATGGGAATGTTTGAGCGTTCTTCCAGAAGAACATTGGTGAGATCAGACACTGATGATGGACGAGAAGGTCTGGCTCGCAGTCTCCACTCTAATTCATCCCAATGGTGTTCTATCAGGTGGAGGTCAGGACTCTGTGCAGGCCATTCAAGTTCTTCCACACCAAACTCTCTCCTCCATGTCTTTATGGAGCTGCTTTGTGAACTGGTGGGCAGTCATGTTGGAACAGGAAGGGGCCGTCCCCAAACTGTCCCAACAAAGTTGGAAGCATGAAGTTGCTCAAAGTCTCTTGGTCTGCTGAAGCATTAAGAGTTCCTTTCACTGGAACTGAGGGTCCGAGCCCACCTTCATGATCCTCCCTCTACCAAACTTTACACTCGGCACAATGCAGTCAGACAATTAGCGTCCTGCCAACCGCTAAACCCAGACTCGTCCATCGGATTGCCAGGCGGAGAAGTTTGATTGGTCACTCCAGAGAACCCCTCTCCACTGCTCTGGAGTCCAGTGGCAGCGTGCTTTACTCCACTGCATCCGACGCTCTGCAATGTTCTTGGTGATGTAAGGCTTGCATGCAGCTGCTCGGCCATGGAGACCCATTCCATGAAGCTCTCTATGCTCTGTTCTTGAGCTGATCTGTAGACCACATGAAGTTTGGAGGTCTGTAGTGATTGACTTTGTAGAAAGTTGGTGACCTCAGTGCACTATGCTCCTCAGCATCCGCTGACCCGCTCTGTCATTGTACATGTTCTACCACTTGGTGTCTGAGTTGCTGTCGTTCTCAATCACTTCCACTTTGTTAGAACACCACTGACAGTCCACTGTGAAATATTTAGTAGTGAGGAAACTTCACCACTGGACTTCACAGGTGGCATCCTATCACGGTACCACACTGGAGTTCACTGAGCTCCTGAAAGCGACCCATTCATTTACTAATGTGTGTAGAAGCAGTCTGCAGGACTAGGTGCTGGTTTAATACACCTGTAGTCATGGAACTCCTGAATTCAGTGGTTTAGATGGGTGATGAGTGAATACTTTTGGCAGTATAGTGTAAATGTATATAGAGTGATTATCTTAAATGCATGTTTGTCCTGACATGATGTGCAAATGACAAATATGCATGAAACCGACGTAACAACCGAAGAACAAAAAAAAAATATTATAATAAAATCAGTCATCCGGACCTGATTCCACATATAAAAAGTGTCTGTTTGTACATTTTGTACATCTCTTTAGAAAAAAATAAGCTAAGTTTGTGTAAAAGCTAGGTCAAGCGGCCGTTTCGCGGATCGCCGTTTCCAGTCTCTTTGGGAGCGCGTCTCTCCTGTCGCTCAGTCGGATCACAGGCTTCCGACACTGCTGGCCGTCCGTGTACATCTTGGCGTAGATGGGGTTGGCGTAGTTCATGGCCTGGAAAAACAACACAATGGCTGAAAATGGTGTTTATTTCATGTAAACAATACATGATAAACAGCTGATCCTGATTGGCTCAGGTACATTAATAACAAACATTAACACTTATCCATACACATACTTAATTAATAATATGGCATCAACAATAGTATATAGGAGTGTTTGTTGAGGGTGTTTATAGACTAATGTCTCCTATTCTAGTGTATGGAAGTATTTACTGTAGTTGTTTATGGAGTAATATCTCCTATTCTACTATATAGAAGTGTTTATTATGATTGTTTAAGAACTAATATCTCATATTCTGGTGTATAAGAGTGTTTAATGAGGGGGTTTATGGACTAATATCACCTATTCTAGAGTATAAGAGTGTTTATTGAGTTTGTTTATGGACTAATATCTCCTATTCTAGTGTATAGAAGTGTTTATCGAGGTTATTTATGAACTAATATCTCCTATTCTAGTATATAAGAGTGTTTATTAAGGGTGTTTATGGACTAATATCTCCTATTCTAGAGTATAAGAGTGTTTATTGAGTTTGTTTATAGACTAATATCTCCTATTCAAGTGTATAAGAGTGTTTATTGAGGTTGTTTATCGACTAATATCTCACATTCTAGTGTATAAGAGTGTTTATTGAGGGTGTTTATGGACCAATATCTCCTATTCTAGTGTATAGGAGTGTTTAATCAGGTTGTTTATGGACTAATATCTCCTATTCTAGTGTATAAGTGTGTTTATTGAGGCTGTATATGGACTAATATCTCCTATTCTAGTGTATATGAGTGTTTATTGAGTTTGTTTATGAACTAATATGTCCTATTCTCGTTTATAAGAGTGTTTATTGAGTTTGTTTATGAACTAATATGTCCTATTCTCGTTTATAAGAGTGTTTATTGAGGGTGTTTATGGACTAATATCTCTTATTCTAGTGTATAAAAGTGTTTAATGAGGGTGTTTATGGACTAATATCTCCTAGTTTATGAGTGTTTATTGAGGGTGTTTATGGACTAATATATCATATTCTAGTGTATAAGAGTGTTTATTGAGGTTGTTTATGGACTTATATCTCCTATTCTAGTGTATAGGAGTGTTTATTGAGGGTGTTTATGAACTAATATCTCCTAGTCTAGTGTATAAGAGTGTTTATTGTGGCTGTATATAGACTAATATCTCCTGGTTTAGTGTAGAGGAGTGTGTACTGAGGCTGTTAATGAAGTAATAACTCTGCTAAATCATAGCTGTACCTCAAGTTCTAAATCTGACCATCATGCGTGCCCGTAGTTCTGAGTGAGGGTCATGCAGTTGCCCGAATAAAAGAGTGCAGGGAAGAAAGCACAAGCAGTGGGTGCGCAAGCAGAGAGAGGGTAGGGGGGGCTCACCTGCCCTGGGATGAGCTCCGTGGGGACAGAGTGAACAGGCAGGGTGTGTGAATGGTGCAGAGTGTGTGGGGGCAGATTTCGGGGGTCACTCGACCTCACGCACCAGCCCTTTATCCAGAGAGAAGGGTAAAAGAGAGAGAAAGAGAGGGAGGAAAGTGAAGAAATGCTCATTCCAGTCATGCTCTTCAGTGCAAATGAAAGAAAAAGAGAACTTTGAAACCAGTACAGCAAAACATTAAAGGAATGCTTTTATCTGTAGCGCACAATCGATTAACACAGACATTAATTATAACACGTTTCCCTAAAGAACGGCAAACCTGACGACTCAGAACTCAATTACAAGAGAAGTCGATGGCCAGTCGCTGAACGCTGTGAAGAAACGGCTACAAATATGTGAAAGTATAACATAAATTGAAAACTCCAGGTGTTCAGAGTAAGCAGACTGAGAGAACTTCTCCTCAAACCTGCTCCTATGAAGTGTCATTCATCTTTACATGTAGCAGTATTAGCAGCGCGACACTGTAACAAGCTCACAAATCAATGGATCCAGTCGAGATTTGTCAGGAGAAAAATATACACAGGATAAAACATACCGGCTTCTGAACACTTTTGTTCACTTTTGTATTTTTCAGACACAAGTACGCCATAAAGGCTTATAATATCTCTGATTCTAGTGTATAAGAGTGTTTATTGGGGTTATTTATGGACTATCATCTCCTTTTCTAGCATACTTGAGTGTTGATTGAGGCTGTTTTAGACATTATCTCCTAGTATAGTGTATAGGAGTGCTTATTAAACCTGTATATGGACTAATATCTTCTATTCTAGTATATATGAAGATTTATTGAGGGTGTCTATAGACTAATATCTCCTACTCTATTGTACAGGAGTGTTTATTGAGGGTGTTTATAGACTAATATCTCCTATTCTAGTGTACAGGAGTGTTTATTGAGGGTGTCTATAGACTAATATCTCCTACTCTAGTGTACAGGAGTGTTTATTGAGGGTGTTTATAGACTAATATATCATATTCTAGTGTACAGGAGTGTTTATTGAGGGTGTTTATAGACTAATATTTCCTATTCTAGTGTATAGTAGTGTTCATTGAGGCTGTATATGGACTAATATCACATATTCTAGTGTATTAGAGTGTCTTTTGTGGTTGTTTATAGACTAATATCTCCTATTCTAGTGTATAAGAGTATTTATAGAGGTTGTTTATGGACTAATATCTCCTATTCTAGTGTGTAGGAGTGTTTATTGTGGCTGTATATAGATTAATATCTCCTATTCTAGTGTATAGGAGTGTTTATAGAGGTCGTTTATGGACTAATATCTCCTATTCTAGTGTGTAGGAGTGTTTATTGTGGCTGTATATAGATTCATATCTCCTATTCTAGTGTATAGGAGTGTTTATCAAGATTGTTTATAGACCAATATATCCTATTCTAGTGTATAAGAGTGTTTATTGAGGGTGTTTATAGACTAATATCACCTATTATAGTGTATAGGAGTGTTTATTGAGGGTGTTTATAGACTAATATCTCCTATTCTTGTGTACAGAAGTGTTTATTGAGTGTGTTATGGACTAATATCTCCTATTCTAGTGTATAGGAGTGTTTATTGAGGTTGTTTATAAACTAATATCTTCTATCCTAGAAACCAGTGGTGATTATTGAGGTTTTTATGGTTTATGGCCGTTAAAACAGTTCCGACTCCCTGAGGCACTTGAAAAGATGCCCTGTGGTATCTATACCAAGTCCTAAGTCAGGAGGGAGAGTCGCCACGGACTGGACTTGTCCAACATGTCAGCGGATGCTCAGTTTGAGATCTGAGGAATTCCTCAAGCCTTTACTGACCAACTTGTACAGTCTGGCTAGCCATGATCCTGCTGAAAGACTCCACCACCATTGTATAAGACCATCACCCACCGCCTCACACTTCCTCCTCTGGCTTGTCTTCTTCCCACAGGGCATCCAGGGGTGATCACTTCCTCTGGTATATGGTGCCCAACAAGTCCTGCCATTACAGAGATGCCCTGCCCATAACACATCGGCTCCTGTCAAAGTCACTCAGGTGTTCCCAACTGCACCTTTCTTTCACATCAAATGCACCAACTATGAGAACCGACTGCCTCTTCTGAAGGAAACTTAGCTTCTTCACGTCACAGCAGTTACATGCATCATCGGTATGGCGCAAGGAGAATCTAGTCAAGCCATACTATTGGTGGAAAAGCGGGTTTATGGTCTTATAGATCCCAAACTTTGACCATACGAGATATTCAGTGTTGGTCGCCTCATGAGTAGCCGTAAACTTTTGGCTTATCTGTGAATTGTGGCAGGAACCTCCCAAGGAAATCTGCTCCGAACCCAGGAGATAAGGACTTGGTCAGATGGGTCACATGGGCCATATGAAACATGGAGCCAGGCCTATACGACTGTGCAGCTGCCAGTCGATTTCAGACCTTTTTCAGAGCCACGGTATCTTAATGAATAAAACACATCAGCTTAGTGTACCGTCTTTGAGCAAGACTGTCTGAAGGACTGATCTCCAATGTCCTTCTACCCAAACTCTTGTTTTCTCAGCAGTCTTTTGTCTCGCAGCGTCTTCTGAAGGAAACTTAGCTTCTTCACGTTATAGCAGTTACATGCACCATCACTGTGATGACCAGCTACAACGAGGGGAGCTATACCTGCAGTGGTAAATGAAGCTGGTTTCAAAAGCAAGGGGAATCTACTCAAGCCATACTATTGGTGGAAAAGTGGGTTTATGGTCTTATAGATCCCAGACATTGACCATACGAGATATTCAGTGTTGATATTCAGATATTCAATCTGTGAATTGCGACAGGAACCTCTGCTTCGAACCCAGGAGATAACAACTTGGCCAGATGGGTCACATGGACCAGATGAAAGATGGAGGCAGTGCAGTTGCCAGTCTCAACGCTTACTTACATTGGTATTCCATCCAGTCTTGACGCTCTCCGTTTGGAACGTAAGTGCTCAGCTTATAATGACGAAATGCACCAGAAGGAGTTTAAGGTGAATTGAAGAGAGTGGAGAACATTTCATCTCTCACAGCGTGTGCTCGAAAATATACGAGTGCGAGTGTCAGTTAGACCTTGAAGGACTGAGGGTTCTTCAGTGGGACGGTGGAGTTTCAGCTACGCACTGAAAAACTTGCGGAGGTCTACGGCAGAGCTGAACTGCAGCAGAAACTCTTTGAATGAATAATAATTTATCGAGCACTTTTCATACCGGTGCCGGCTCAAAGTGCTTTACGGATGAGTGTGCACACGAACAGCCGAAAAAGATCCATTCCACTGAGATGCAGAGTTTTAATTAAATACTAAAAGATAACTTCTTTAAATATTAATGTTCTAATAAAAGCTGAACTGAGCTCCACAGTTTAGACGCAGAGGAGCTGAAAGAGTCTCTCCGGGTTCTCTGTATGTTACTGAAGGTGTTTTTACAGAAGCTCAGTATCTGCAGATCTAAGATCAGCAGCTGGAACATAAACAGAGAGACGTTCTGTGATGTAGCAGGTTGTAGGTTATTTAGAGCGATCAACTCTGACCATTACAGCGATCAACTCTGACCATTACAGTGATCAACTCTGACTATTACAGCGATCAACTCTGACCATTACAGCGATCAACTCTGACCATTACAGTAATCAACTCTGACCATTACAGTCATCAACTCTGACCATTACAGTGATCAACTATGACCATTACAGTGATCAACTCTGACCATTACAGTGATCAACTCTGACTATTACAGTGATCAACTCTGATCATTACAGTGATCAACTCTGACCATTACAGTCATCAACTCTGACCATTACAGTGATCAACTCTGACCATTACAGTGATCAACTCTGACTATTACAGTAATCAACTCTGACCATTACAGTGATCAACTCTGACCATTACAGTGATTAACTCTGATCATTACAGTGATCAACTCTGACCATTACAGTGATCAACTCTGACTATTACAGTAATCAACTCTTACCATTACAGTGATTAACTCTGACCATTACAGTGATCAACTCTGACCATTACAGTCATCAACTCTGACCATTACAGTCATCAACTCTGACTATTACAGTGATCAACTCTGACCATTACAGTCATCAACTCTGACCATTACAGTCATCAACTCTGACCATTACAGCGATCAACTCTGACCATTACAGTCATCAACTCTGACCATTACAGTCATCAACTCTGACCATTACAGCGATCAACTCTGACCATTACAGTGATCAACTCTGACCATTACAGCGATCAACTATGACCATTACAGCGATCAACTCTGACTATTACAGCGATCAACTCTGACCATTACAGTGATCAACTCTGACCATTACAGTCATCAACTCTGACCATTACAGTCATCAACTCTGACCATTACAGCGATCAACTCTGACCATTACAGTCATCAACTCTGACCATTACAGCGATCAACTCTGACCATTACAGTCATCAACTCTGACCATTACAGTCATCAACTCTGACCATTACAGTCATCAACTCTGACCATTACAGCGATCAACTCTGACCATTACAGTCATCAACTCTGACCATTTCAGTCATCAACTCTGACCATTACAGCGATCAACTCTGACCATTACACTGATCAACTCTGACCATTACAGCGATCAACTATGACCATTACAGTGATCAACTCTGACTATTACAGCGATCAACTCTGACCATTACAGTGATCAACTCTGACCATTACAGTCATCAACTCTGACCATTACAGTCATCAACTCTGACCATTACAGCGATCAACTCTGACCATTACAGTCATCAACTCTGACCATTACAGCGATCAACTCTGACCATTACAGTCATCAACTCTGACCATTACAGTCATCAACTCTGACCATTACAGCGATCAACTCTGACCATTACAGTCATCAACTCTGACCATTACAGTCATCAACTCTGACCATTACAGCGATCAACTCTGACCATTACACTGATCAACTCTGACCATTACACTGATCAACTCTGACCATTACAGTGATCAACTCTGACTATTACAGTGATCAACTCTGACCATTACAGTGACCAACTCTTACCATTACAGTGATCAACTATGACCATTACAGCGATCAACTCTGACCATTACAGTCATCAACTCTGACCATTACGGTGATCAACTCTGACTATTACAGTGATCAACTCTGACCATTACAGTGATCAACTCTGACCATTATAGTGATTAACTCTGACCATTACAGTGATTAACTCTGACCATTACAGTAATTAACTCTGACCATTACAGTGATCAACTCTGACCATTATAGTGATTAACTCTGACCATTACAGTGATTAACTCTGACCATTACAGTAATTAACTCTTACCATTACAGTGACCAACTCTGACCATTATAGTGATTAACTCTGACCATTACAGTGATTAACTCTGACCATTACAGTAATTAACTCTGACCATTACAGTGATCAACTCTGACCATTAAAGTGATTAACTCTGACCATTACAGTGAACAACTCTGACCATTACAGTAATTAACTCTGACCATTACAGTGATCAACTCTGACCATTACAGTGATCAACTCTGACTATTACAGTGATCAATTCTGACCATTACAGTGATCAACTCTGACTATTACAGTGATCAACTCTGACTATTACAGTGATCAACTCTGATCATTACTTTAGTGATGCTTTCTTCTGACCTTATGAGGGTCCAGAGTGAAGCTGGGGTGCAGGAAGCTTCCTACGTCCACATGATTGTCGTGCTCCACCTCGTACATGTTGTAGGAGGGGTTTCCAATCTCCACATTGAGACCCCCGTTGGCCATTGGCTGCCTCTGCACACGTTTTCCCCTGAAATACACAACAGCATGGGTGCTTCATCAGTTTATATATCACACGCTAGGAATTCTTATATATTGTATGTATATACAGAATATATATGGTCGCTGTCCAATCACTCATAAAAACATCATTCAAGTAATATCTGCACAACAGAGGCCATCGGTTCACTGACCAATGATGAAAGATATAGCAGGGGCTAATAGACTATAGAGCTGAACTACAGTCTTTAACTGTAGACCTTCATAGTGGAGCTATAGCGTGTGTTTCCAATAAAGTGGTTAGTTAGTGTAAGCACAAGGTAAGTGTTTCTAATAAAGTGGCCAGTTAGTGGAAGTACAAAGTTGTTGTTTTTACTAAAGTGGCCAGTTAGTGAAAATACCATGTATATGTTTCTGATAAAGTGGCCAGTTGGTGCAAGTACAAGGTGGGTATTTCTACTAAAGTGGCCAGTTAGTGGGTGTCCAAGGTGGTTGTTTCCAATAAAGTGGCCAGTTAGTGGAAGTACGAGGTGGGTGTTTCTAATAAAGTGGCCAGTTAGTGTAAGTACAAGGTGGGTGTTTCTAATAAAGTGGCCAGTTAGTGGAAGTACAAGGTTGGTATTTCTAATAATGTGCCCAGATGTACAAGGTAGGTGTTTCTAATAAAGTGGCCAGTTAGTGAAAATACAAGGTGTTTCTAATAAAATGGCCAGTTAGTGGAAGCACGAGGTGGGAGTTTCTAATAAAGTGGCCAGATAGTAAAAGTACAAGGTAGGTGTTTCTAATAAAGTGGCCAGTTAGTGGAAGTACAAGATGGGTGTCTTTAATAAAGTGGCCAGTTCGTGGAAGCACAAGGTGGGTGTTTCTAATAAAATGGCCAGTTAGTGACAATACAAGGTGAGTGTTTCTAATAAAGTGGCCAGTTGGTGGAAGCACAAGGTGAGTATTTCTAATAAAGTGGCCAGTTAGTGAAAATACAATGTATATGTTTCTGATAAAGTGGCCAGTTGGTGGAACTACAAGGTGGGTGTTTCTAATAAAGTGGCCAGTTAGTGGAAGCACAAGGTGAGTATTTCTAATAAAGTGGCCAGTTAGTGGAAGTACAAGGTGGGTGTTTCTAATAAAGTGGCCAGTTAGTGAAAATACAAGGTTGGTATTTCTAATAAAGTGGCCAGTTAGTGGAAGTACAAGGTGGGTGTTTCTAATAAAGTGGCCAGTTAGTGGAAGCACAAGGTAGGTGTTTCTAATAAAGTGGCCAGTTAGTGGAAGTACAAGGTGGGTGTTTCTAATAAAGTGGCCAGTTAGTGAAAATACAAGGTCGGTATTTCTAATAAAGTGGCCAGTTAGTGGAAGTACAAGGTGGGTGTTTCTAATAAAGTGGCCAGTTAGTGGAAGCACAAGGTAGGTGTTTCTAATAAAGTGGCCAGCTAGTGGAAGCACAAGGTGGGTCTTGGTTTAAAAGTTCTGTATTATTTGTATGTTGTTATGTTTGTACAGTGATGCTCTCTACTCACCTTTGCCGTCGCTTGCAGACCAGCACGCCCACCGTCACAGTGCCTACGATGACCACCAGCAGCACCAGAGGGACGATGATCGCGATGCTCCCTGAGACGAACATGAGAGAAATTCAAAGTTGTCATTAATACATACCAAAAATTGTATATACTTTCAATCCATTATTGTTATACACTTAGCAAGTAGAAGAGAAGACACTGTACTTTGATTTGAACTACTCAGCCATAACATTAACACCACCTCCTTATATCTACACTCACTGTCCACTGTATCAGCTCCACTGACCATACAGGAGCTCCACTTACAGACTGTTGTCCATCTGATTCTCTGTATACTTTATTTCTCTGTTCTTTAATGATCAGGTCCTCCTCCTATATGTTCAGTGGAGCTGATAGAGTCAACAAGGAGGTGGATAGTTTACATAGTACAACAGCAACAGCTGTAGACAGGTACCCTCCAAAGCAGGTTCAACTCAGATTCTATGACTCTCCTGTTATTTCTGTAACTGGAGCGCTTTCCCGTTGTGTTAGATCTCGGTTTGATCATGGTGGGCCGCAGAGGAGCCCAGATTTCTTCAAAGCCGTGGCGCTGGGGAGAGGAGGAGGAGACACACCGCTGCGAAATCATGTTTTATTACCACGATTTAATCCCAATGACATCAAAAAGTGGGTGAAGGAGGAAGTGGGCGTTGCTTCTGGATTCGTGTTTTCTGGCTCTCGCGCGTCTCCTCCAACTCCAAACCCTTCATCTGGTGAACAGGGAGAAGAAGAGGCGGGAGAACCAGCACCTGTGCAGGTCAGTGGGTCATAAAGACCCAGCTTCAGGGAACCACATGGAGGATGTTCTTACTGGGTGCATGTTGACCTTGCCATGCCGAAATACATTCAACCTAATGAGAAACTGTAGACTCAGTTTATATACAATACCTACATTTAGAGTTATACATTCAACCTAATGAGAAACTGTAGACTCAGTTTATATACAATACCTACATTTAGAGTTATACATTCAACCTAATGAGAAACTATAGACTCAGTTTATATACAATACCTACATTTAGAGTTATACATTCAACCTAATGAGAAACTGTAGACTCAGTTTATATACAATACCTACATTTAGAGTTATACATTCAACCTAATGAGAAACTGTAGACTCAGTTTATATACAATACCTACATTTATAGTTATACATTAAACCTAATGAGAAACTGTAACTCAGTTTATATACAATACCTACATTTAGAGTGAGTTATACACTCAACCTAATGAGAAACTGTACTCAGTTTATATCACAATACCTACATTTAGAGTTATACATTCAACCTAATGAGAAACTGTAGACTCAGTTTATATCACAATACCTACATTTAGAGTGAGTTATACACTCAACCTAATGGGAAACTGTAGACTTGGTTTATATACTATACCTACATTTAGAGTTATACATTCAACCTAATGAGAAACTACTTAGTTTATATCACAATACCTACATTTAGAGTTATACATTCAACCTAATGAGAAACTACTTAGTTTATATCACAATACCTACATTTAGAGTTATACATTCAACCTAATGAGAAACTACTTAGTTTATATCACAATACCTACATTTAGAGTGAGTTATACATTCAACCTAACGAGAAACTGTAGACTCAGTTTATATACAATACCTACATTTAGAGTTATACATTCAACCTAGTGAGAAACTGTAGACTGTTTATATCACAATACCTACATTTAGAGTGAGTTATACATTCAACCTAATGAGAAACTGTAGACGTCCATATCCATAGTCCAGGTCCATAGTCCACTGTAGGCTCAGCGAAGCAAAGCAGTCTCTCGTTCTTACAATCCACTCCAGTTTGAAATATCACTCATCAGTCCTACAGCTGCATTAGGTCCGGTCATCGGCGTCTCTCCAGAGAAACCCCCGGCTCTCCGCCTCCTCCAACGGCCAACGGCGCTCAAATGCCAAAGCGAAATCGGCTCGGAAATGTCAGCAAATCAAACAGCGGGACGGGTCAGGACGGGCTTCATGGAGAAGTGGACATTAAAGCGCAATAAAGAGACGGAACCCGCTGAGAAGAGCGCCTGAGAATGATTACGGACGGCAAAAAGGTACATCCAAAATGCCATCGAGCTGGAATTACAGCAAGGAAAACAGCCCTCCGCTGTTCCATTAACGCCGCAGGGACTGGGACGAGTCCCCGGAAGACACACGGAGCTCCCGCCGGCGTGGACGCGATGCCTGTTTATTCTGGTGATTACTGGATAAGTCCGGGCCAAAAGACCAGAGCCGGTTATAGAAAACAGCAATATGGAGATAAATGCTGGCCAGTGACACGCGTAATGACTCGAGCTGAGTTTTCTTTATGGACCCGAGGCCCGGTTACGAAGCCTCCTCATCTCCAGCGCCGGGAAGACTGAGGTCATTAGCCGGCTATGAAATGCCAGCGGCCAGCCAATAATATCAATACGCTGTGTGAATCAGTTCAATGTACACGCATTCGTTTGACAGATGCTGGGACTGTTAGAAGAGGCGGGGTCACTTTGGGTCAGTATGGCTGGGGTCCATCTAAGACCATATATAACTAGGGGGACACGAAAAACATAGGAGGACTCACTCTCGCTGACGTTGTCGGCCCGGTTGGTTTTGGGGGCGGGTTTCTCACACTGTGTACCGGTCCAGTTCGCTGAGCACCTGGAAACAAAAAGCACATCAGCTTTACATACCAGTGAATACAGAAGCCACACCCACTACACACCTGAGTACAAAAGCCACACCCACTTTACATACCTGAGTACAGAAGCCACACCCACTACACAAACCTGAGTACTTTACATTCTTTACATACCTGGGTACAGAAACCACACCCACTACACACACCTGAGTACAGCAACCACACCCAATACACACACCTGAGTACAGAAACCACACCCAATACACACAGCTGAGTACAGAAACCATATACACTGTACACACCTGAGCATAGAAACCACACCCACTACACACACCTAAGTACAGAAACCATATCCACTTTACACACCTGAGTACAGAAGCCACACACACTTTACACACAGCTGAGTACAGAAACCACACCCACTACACACACCTGAGTACAGAAACCATATCCACTACACACACCTGAGTACAGAAACCATATCCACTTTACATACCTGAGTACAGAAGCCACACACACTTTACACACCTGAGTACAGAAACCACACCCACTACACACACCTGAGTACAGAAACCATATCCACTACACACACCTGAGTACAGAAACCATATCCACTTTACATACCTGAGTACAGAAGCCACACACACTTTACACACCTGAGTACAGAAACCACACCCACTACACTCACCTGAGTACAGAAAGCACACCCAATACACACACCTGAGTACAGAAACCACACCCACTCTGCACACCTGAGCACAGAAACCACACCCACTTTACATACCTGAGTACAGAAACCACACCCACTTTACATACCTGAGTACAGAAAACATACCCACTTTACATACCTGAGTACAGAAAACACACCCATTTTACACACCTGAGTACAGAAACCACACCCACTCTGCACACCTGAGCACAGAAACCACACCCACTTTACATACCTGAGTACAGAAACCACACCCACTTTACATACCTGAGTACAGAAACCACACCCACTTTACATACCTGAGTACAGAAAACACACCCACTTTACATACCTGAGTACAGAAACCACACCCACTTTACATACCTGAGTACAGAAAACACACCCACTTTACATACCTGAGTACAGAAAACACACCCATTTTACATACCTGAGTACAGAAAACACACCCATTTTACACACCTGAGTAAAGAAACCACACCCACATTACACACACCTGAGTACAGAAACCATGTCCACTACACACACCTGAGTACAGAAACCATATCCACTGTACACACCTGAGTACAGAAAACACACCCACTACACACACCTGAGTACAGAAGCCACACACACTTTACACACCTGAGTACAGAAACCACACCCACTACACTCACCTGAGTACAGAAAACACACCCACTTTACATACCTGAGTACAGAAAACACACCCATTTTACATACCTGAGTACAGAAAACACACCCATTTTACACACCTGAGTAAAGAAACCACACCCACATTACACACACCTGAGTACAGAAACCATGTCCACTACACACACCTGAGTACAGAAACCATATCCACTGTACACACCTGAGTACAGAAAACACACCCACTACACACACCTGAGTACAGAAGCCACACACACTTTACACACCTGAGTACAGAAACCACACCCACTACACTCACCTGAGTACAGAAAGCACACCCAATACACACACCTAAGTACAGAAACCACACCCAATACACACAGCTGAGTACAGAAACCACACACACTCTGCACACCTGAGCACAGAAACCACACCCACTTTACATACCTGAGTACAGAAACCACACCCACTTTACATACCTGAGTACAGAAACCACACCCACTTTACATACCTGAGTACAGAAAACACACCCACTTTACATACCTGAATACAGAAACCATATCCACTGTCCACACCTGAGTACAGAAACCACACCCATTTTACACACCTGAGTACAGAAACCACACCCACTCTGTACACCTGAGCACAGAAACCACACCCACTTTACATACCTGAGTACAGAAACCACACCCACTTTACATACCTGAGTACAGAAAACACACCCATTTTACATACCTGAGTACAGAAACCATATCCACTTTACATACCTGAGTACAGAAACCACACCCACTTTACATACCTGAGTACAGAAAACACACCCACTTTACATACCTGAGTACAGAAAACACACCCATTTTACATACCTGAGTACAGAAAACACAACCATTTTACACACCTGAGTACAGAAACCACACCCACTTTACATACCTGAGTACAGAAAACACACCCACTACACACACCTGAGTACAGAAACCACACCCACTTTACACACACCTGAGTACAGAAACCATGTCCACTACACACACCTGAGTACAGAAACCATATCCACTGTACACACCTGAGTACAGAAAACACACCCACTACACACACCTGAGTACAGAAGCCACACACACTTTACACACCTGAGTACAGAAACCACACCCACTACACTCACCTGAGTACAGAAAGCACACCCAATACACACACCTAAGTACAGAAACCACACCCAATACACACAGCTGAGTACAGAAACCACACACACTCTGCACACCTGAGCACAGAAACCACACCCACTTTACATACCTGAGTACAGAAACCACACCCACTTTACATACCTGAGTACAGAAACCACACCCACTTTACATACCTGAGTACAGAAAACACACCCACTTTACATACCTGAATACAGAAACCATATCCACTGTCCACACCTGAGTACAGAAACCACACCCACTTTACATACCTGAGTACAGAAAACACACCCACTACACACACACCTGAGTACAGAAACCACACCCACTTTACACACCTGAGCACAGAAACCATATCCACTGAAAACAAACCACTCCTACATCATACACCTGAAAACAAACCACACTCATATTAAACATCTGAACTAAAGTACACCCACATCACACACCTGAACACAAACCACTCCCACATCACACACCTGAATTAAACCACTCCCACATCACACACCTAATTTAAACCACTCCCATTTTATATAAATCAAATATTAAATATTCATTGAGACAAACAAGTTACTGTCACAGCAGGACATGAACTACTGCCACAAACAATGATCATACACAGGAGATGAAAAACAGCTCCATCTGGTGGAGGAAGAAGCAAAACTGCAGGAACTGGATGCTGTAATCCTGACTTATGTAGAACTTATTCCCCACCATGTTATACATCTACCATCCTGTATGTGTTCCACCAGGTTCTACATCTACCATCCTGTATGTGTTCCACCAGGTTCTACATCTACCATCCTGTATGTGTTCCACCAGGTTCTACATATACCATCCTGTATGTGTTCCACCAGGTTCTACAGCTACTATCCTGTATGTGTTCCACCAGGTTCTACATCTACCATCCTGTATGTGTTCCACCAGGTTCTACATCTACCATCCTGTATGTGTTCCACCATGTTCTATATCTACCATCCTGTATGTGTTCCACCATGTTCTATATTTACCATCCTCTGTGTTCCACCATGTTCTACATCTACCTTCCTGTATGTGTTCCACCAGGTTCTACATCTACCATCCTCTATGTGTTCCACCAGGTTCTACATCTACCATCCTGTATGTGTTCCACCAGGTTCTATATCTACTATCCTGTACGTGTTCCACCACCTTCTACATCTACCATCCTGTATGTGTTCCACCAGGTTCTATATCTACTATCCTGTATGTGTTCCGCCAGGTTCTACATCTACATCTACCATCCTATATGTGTTCCACCAAGTTCCACATCTACCATCCTATATGTGTTCCACCAAGTTCTACATCTACATCTACCATCCTATATGTGTTCCACCAAGTTCTACATCTACCATCCTATATGTGTTCCACCAAGTTCTACATCTACATCTACCATCCTATATATGTTCCACCATGGTCTACATCTACATCTACCATCCTATATGTGTTCCACCAAATTCTATACCTACCATCCTATATGTGTTCCACCAAGTTCCACATCTACCATCCTGTATGTGTCCCACCATGTTCTATATCTACCATCCTGTATGTGTCCCACCATGTTCTACATCTACCATCCTGTATGTGTTCCACCATGTTCTATATCTACTATACTGTTTTCCACCATGTCATGTATCTACAAACCTGTTTTCCACCATGTCATGTATCTACAATCCTATATGTGTTCCACCAAGTTCTACATCTACATCTACCATCCTATATGGGTTTCACCAAGTTCTATACCTACATCTACCATCATATATGTGTTCCACCAAGTTCTACATCTACATCTACCATCCTATATATGTTCCACCAAGTTCCACACCTACATCTGCCATCCTATATGTGTTTCACCAAGTTCTACATCTACATCTACCATCCTGTATATGTTCCACCATGGGCTACATCTACATCTACCATCATATATGTGTTCCACCAAGTTCTACATCTACATCTACCATCCTATATATGTTCCACCAAGTTCCACACCTACATCTGCCATCCTATATGTGTTTCACCAAGTTCTACATCTACATCTACCATCCTGTATATGTTCCACCATGGGCTACATCTACATCTACCATCCTATATGTGTTCCACCAAGTTCCACATCTACATCTACCATCCTATATGTGTTCCACCAAGTTCTACATCTACATCTACCATCCTGTATATGTTCCACCATGGGCTACATCTACATCTACCATCCTATATGTGTTCCACCAAGTTCTACATCTACATCTACCATCCTATATGTGTTCCACCAAGTTCCACATCTACATCTACCATCCTATATGTGTTCCACCAAGTTCTACATCTACATCTACCATCCTGTATATGTTCCACCATGGGCTACATCTACATCTACCATCCTATATGTGTTCCACCAAGTTCTACATCTACATCTACCATCCTGTATATGTTCCACCATGGGCTACATCTGCATCTACCATCCTATATGTGTTCCACCAAGTTCCACATCTACATCTACCATCCTATATATGTTCCACCATGTTCTGTATCTACAATCCTGTGACTCGTGGCAGTACTGGCGTCTCATGGCTGAACTCCAGCCAAGGTAGGCATGCAGACTCAGGCAAGGCCCTCCTCCAAACATCAGTCACGCTCCTTCCAACTAATGATATCAAAGATTTCTTCTGCCAAGGTCATCACTGACCAAACCAACGAGTGCAGTGCAGACTCATGGAGGTGTGTCTTCAACAGTGGGATGCAATGTGCGTGAAGGTGAACTGTGCAGACCAGTGATGGGGAGTCGACACCAAGAGAGTGGATTCTTTAACTCCAGTCAGGGTCGACTCTTGGCCACTGACTCTAAGAGTAGAAATGCTGGGAGTCGACTCTTCGACTCTTGGCGACTCCTGGCCTTCCTCGTGGTAATCGGCAGCAGTATGAAACCAAGATTTGCTCCTGTTCACGATGCTAACTCAGATTTCCGTCCCACCTTAAATAGCATTGCAGTTACATCTTGGCACCAGTGCACCAGTAAGGTAACCACTGCATCACTTAAGGTGGACTGGGAGAGCCAAGATATGAGGCCTCTTTGAAAGAAGACTATATCCAAGTTTGAAGACCTCTGACTGTAGTAACGATGTTCTCAGCGCTTCCCTCCCCCCTCAGTGTGTGAGAGAAGATTCCTTTACATCATATCGTTATAATCTGTAGGTGCTCAAAAGCAGATAAACTTCATTTGGGATGGTTTAATCCCTGCTCTGGTGTTTAACTGGTTCAAAAGAAGTGGCCACTTTATCAGAAACACCCACTTTGTGCATCCACTAACTGACCACTTTATCAGAAACACACACCTTGTACTTTCACTAACCGGCCACTTTATTAGAAACACCTACCATGTACTTTTACTAACTGGCCACTTTATTAGAAACACCTACCTTGTATTTTCACTAACTGGCCACTTTATTAGAAACACCTACCTTGTACTTTTACTAACTGGCCACTTTATTAGAAACACCTACCTTGCGCTTTTACTTAACGGCCACTTCATTAGAAACACCTACCTTGTACTTTTACTAAACGGCCACTTTATTAGAAACACCCACCTCGTACTTATACTAACTGGCCATTTTATTAGAAACACCTACCATGTACTTTTACTAACTGGCCACTTTATTAGAAATACCCACCTTGCACTTTCTCTAACTGGCCACTTTATTAGAAACACCGACCTTGTACTTTCATTAAACGGCCACTTTATTAGAAACACCCACCTTGTACTTTCACTAACTGGCCACTTTATTAGAAACACCTACCTTGTACTTTCTCTAACTGGCCACTTTATCAAAAACACACACCTTGTACTTTCACTAACCGGCCACTTTATTAGAAACACCCACCTTGTACTTTCACTAACTGGCCACTTTATTAGAAACACCTACCTTGTACTTTCACTAACTGGCCACTTTATTAGAAACACCCACCTTGTACTTTCACTAACCAGCTACTTTATTAGAAACACCCACCTTGTACTTTCACTAACCGGCCACTTTATTAGAAACATCATATCGTTATAATCTGTCGGTACTCAAAAGCAGATAAACTTTGTTTGGGATGGTTAAACCTGGTCTGGTGTTAAACTGGTTCTAGTGTGGTGGAGTCGAGGAGTCGACTCCAGAAACCCCAGACTAGTGCAGACGTGCAGATACACACATACAAATCAGAGACCTGTCAGATCAGCCATTAAGTACAATCCAGTTAACTGACTTCCAGCATCAGGACCAAACCTCCAAAAGGCCTCAACATCTTCTACTTTGTTTGACTTGCTACTTGAAGTCCAGCAGGTCTAGACCTGATCTTGCACACCAAACCTGACCTTTTGGACGGCTTTTGGATCCGTGCGAGCTTTCACCGGCAACAAAAACGCACTGACCAATCACAGCTGGTGTTGGCATGATGACAACCAAGCTGATGGAGCAGCTGGGCTCCAGCAAAAGCCAAAGAAGTCTTCAGAATCTCCAAAAGCAGCTCAGACTGGACTTCAAACTAACAGCCCTTGAAAGTAGTAAAGAAGATCTCCATGCTACATTAAGTCCAGTGAGGACTAAAGATGATCTTGAAGGCACTTATCCAGGTTGTGCTTTGTCTTGTGTGGAGCTTCTTCTCCAAAGTCAGTTACGGGGATCCGAGCAGTGAGTGAAAGATGAATAGATGTTTTTCATGTCGCAATTGCTGGTTTAGATGTTATCTTCTGCTTCCCACCATCCAAGTAGCTCCAAACACATTCAGTGATGTTGAGGTTCAGGACTCTGGGGTGGTCAGTCCATTGTTTCTGAAATCACCAACAGCTTCTTTGTTTGATGTGTCTGTATCTCCTTTTCTCTCAGTGAGGAGCTTCTTGAACAGCTACACATCTTTTCAGACCAATAGCACTGAGGTGTCTTCTCACAGTGGAAGGATGGATGGAAACACCTGCAGATGCTCTCAGATTTGATGCAGGAGTGAAGACTGATGTTCTTCTCAAAGATGAAAGTGCTGTTTATCTGGTGGGGACAGTGTTGGTGGGTCTAGCAGGTCTTCCAGATGAATGTTTGGTGTCCTGGTTTCTCCATTTCTTTTGATTGTGTCTGATTATGTGTCTGAAGATATATCAGTACATTCTACTTAATGGCTGATTTGACTGGAGGGGGTCTCTGACGTTTGCACAGAACTGCATGTGGGGGTGCTTGTGTGGTTGAGTGGGTGCTGATGTTTTCAGGACGCATGCTGACTTGGATGCTCGAGGGGAGGATGGAGGTTGGGGGGTTGGGGGGGTGACGTTGCTGGGATGTTTCTGGTCACTATGGTGACCGTGGTGACGGTTGTTAGGAGGTCACCTACTTGCATTGCGGTTTGTTAAAGGCGGTTAAGGTGCAAATCCCCCGGTTCTGACAGTAGAACGCACACGGGTCGGACCGCTCGTCACACCGCTGGCTTTTAAACCCGGCCGGGCAGCTGAGGATGAGGAGAGCGCCGCCAGACGAAGGACACGTGAGGAAAACAACAACAGAAAACACCTCACACACTCATACACACACATCAGTGATGTCATAAGAAAACTTGGTGACTTCTACCTTTCAAGTGTCTCAGATAAAAGATTAATGAATACAGGATACTTTCAATCTTCTTTATATGAATACACACCTTGTACTTCCACTAACTGGCCACTTTATTAGAAACACCCACCTTGTGCTTCCACTAACTGGCCACTTTATTAGAAACACCTACCTTGTACTTTCACTAACTGGCCACTTTATTAGAAACATCAACCTTGTACTTTCACTAACTGGCCACTTTATTAGAAACACCCACCTTATGCTTCCACTAACTGGCCACTTTATTAGAAACACCCACTTTGTACTTTCACTAACTGGCCACTTTATTAGAAACACCCACCTTGTACTTTCACTAACTGGCCACTTTATTAGAAACACCCACCTTGTACTTTCACTAACTGGCCACTTTATTAGAAACACCCACCTTATGCTTCCACTAACTGGTCACTCTATTAGAAACAACCATATTGTAATTCCACTAACTGGCCACTTTATTAGAAACACCCACTTTGTACTTTCACTAACTGGCCACTTTATTAGAAACACCCACCTTGTACTTTCACTAACTGGCCACTTTATTAGAAACACCCACCTTGTACTTCCACTACCTGGCCACTTTATTAGAAACACCCACCTTATACTTCCACTAACTGGTCACTCTATTAGAAACAACCATATTGTAATTCCACTAACTGGCCACTTTATTAGAAACACCCACCTTGTGCTTCCACTAACTGGCCACTTTATTAGAAACACCCATCTTGTGCTTCCACTAACTGGCCACTTTATTAGAAATACCCACTGTACTTTTACTAACTTGCCATTTTAACATAAACTCCCACCTTGTACTTCCGCCACACTGGAGTGGAGGACGCAGCAGTAGTACAACTAACTGTAGCAACAGCTTTATTTCTAGTAGTAGAAGGCAGAAGTAGTAGTGGTAGTAACAGTAGCAGTGGTACAAAGAAGTAGTGATAGTTCTATTAGTTGCAGTAGTACTGTTTCTAGCTGTAGTAACCACAGTACTAGTAAAAATAGTAGCAGTATTACTTCTAGTATTACCTGTAATAGTAGCTATTGTTAATAGCTGTGCTGTAGTACACTAGCAGCATGACTAGTAGTACTACTTCTATGAGTAATACAGGTGTTAGCAATTCTAATTCTAACTCAGAATCACTCTCAGAGTCTCTCTGCTCCGGCACTGCAAGAGATAGGACGCGACCCTAGTGCGCAGAGGTACCCAACTTTCTACAGAGGCAATCACTACAGACCTCCAAACTTCATGTGGTCTTCAGATCAGCTCAAGAACAGAGCGTAGAGAGCTTCATGGAATGGGTCTCCTTGGCCGAGCAGCTGCATCCAAGCTTTACATCACCAAGAACAATGCAGAGTGTTGGATGCAGTGGAGTAAAGCACGCCACCACTGGACTCTAGAGTGACCAATCACGCTTCTCCGTCTGGCAATCCGATGGACGAGTCTGGGTTTGGTGGTTGCCAGGAGAACAGTACTTGTCGGACTGCATTGTGCCGAGTGTAAAGTTTGGCTGAGGGGGGATTATGCTGTGGGGTCGTTTTTCAAGAGTTGGGCTCGGACCCTTAGTTCCAGAGTAAGGAACTCCTAATGCTTCAGAAGAGATTTAGGACAATATCATGCTCCCAACTTTGTAGGGACAGTTTGGGGACGGCCCCTTCCTGTTCAAACATGACGGCCCACCAGTGCACAAAGCAGCTCCATAAAGACATGGAGGAGCGAGTTTGGTGTGGAAGAACTTGACTGACCTGCACAGAGTTCTGACCTCAACCTGATAGAAGACCTTCAGGATAAATTAGAGTGGAGACTGTGAGCCAGATCTTCTCGTCCAACATTGTCTGACCTCAACAATGTTCTTCTGGAAGAACGGTCCAACATTCCCATAAACACTCTCCTAAACCGTGTGGAGAGCCTTCCCAGAAGAGTTGAAGCTGTTATAGCTGCAAAGGTTGGACCAACATCATATTAAACCTGACCATTAACTGATGCCAAATTTAGGAAAATTGCTGGAATGTCTGATGGACGTTCCAACTCCCGTTATCAGACCTGCTGCCTAGGAGTCAGATTCCCAACCCCACCGAAAGATAAACAGGGTCTTTAATAACAAACGCTCCGCCGTCAGGCCTTTCAGGAGAGCCCCGAGTGACCACTTTCCACACCAGAGCGGCACAAAGGAGCGGCTTTCAGCGGCCCTCCAGAGCATAATTGGTACGAGGAGTGTCTGAAAGACCCCCGAAACAATCGGAAAAACGAGGCGCGCGCGCCGCCGGGGGGATTCAGCCGCAGAAACCTTTCAGGACGGAAATAAAACTGGAGGACGGGGGGAGGAGAAAAGGCGCAGCTCGTGAAGGAAGAAAGAACATGTAGAGGTGGAGTGGAGGGATGAAGAGCGGCTGTTGTTAATATGCTAATCGCCGCAGGTAATCTGCAGTCCGTCTCCGCGTGCTTTCATTAAGGTCCTTTAACCTCGCCGTAACGGGCGGCGGTCATCTGCATACAAATAGAGTCGCTTCTGGAGACGCGCGCCCCCCCAAACTTTTAATGGTGTCCGAAGAGAAAAGATAATAATAACGAGGATGAGGATGATGATGATGATGATGATGATGGTAATGAGATCAGGTGTGTTTCTGCAGACGAGGAGAGATGGGGACTAGTTTGTCTCGTGGAGGCAGAAATAGAAAATATATGTAGAAGGAGAGAAAGAAAGAGAATTAGGAGAGAGAGAGAGCGGCAGTGAGAGAGAGGGAGAGGAGAAAGAGATAGAGAGAGAGAGAGAGAGAGAGAGGGAGAGAGACAGGGAGAGAGCGGCAGTGAGAGAGGGAGAGGAGAAAGAGATAGAGAGAGAGAGAGAGAGAGGGAGAGAGACAGGGAGAGAGCGGCAGTGAGAGAGAGAGAGGGAGAGAGAGAGGGAGAGAGCGGCAGTGAGAGAGGGAGAGGAGAAAGAGAGAGAGAGAGAGAGAGGGAGAGAGACAGGGAGAGAGCGGCAGTGAGAGAGGGAGAGGGAAAGAGAGAGGGAGAGAGCGGCAGTGAGAGAGGGAGAGGGAAAGAGACAGGGAGAGAGCGGCAGTGAGAGAGGTAGAGGAGAAAGAGAGAGAGGGAGAGGGAGAGACAGAGAGAGAGTGGCAGTGAGAGAGGGAGAGGAGAAAGAGATAGAGAGAGAGCGGCAGTGAGAGAGAGAGAGGAGAAAGATAGAGAGAGAGCGGCAGTGAGAGAGGGAGAGGAGAAAGAGATAGAGAGAGAGAGGGAGAGACAGAGGGAGAGAGCGGCAGTGAGAGAGGGAGAGGAGAAAGATAGAGAGAGGGAGAGGGAGAGATAGAGGGAGAGAGTGGCAGTGAGAGAGGAAGAGGAGAAAGATAGAGAGAGGGAGAGAGCGGCAGTGAGAGAGAGAGGAGAAAGAAATAGAGAGAGAGAGGGAGAGAGTGGCAGTGAGAGAGGGAGAGGAGAAAGATAGAGAGAGGGAGAGAGCGGCAGTGAGAGAGAGAGAGATGAGAAAGAGATAGAGAGAGAGAGGGAGAGAGCGGCAGTGAGAGAGGGAGAGGAGAAAGATAGAGAGAGGGAGAGACCGGCAGTGAGAGAGGGAGAGGAGAAAGATAGAGAGAGGGAGAGAGCGGCAGTGAGAGAGGGAGATGAGAAAGAGATAGAGAGAGGGAAAAGAGAGGGAGCAAGGGACAGTGAGAGAGGGAGAGGAGAAAGAGAGAGAGAGATAGAGAGAGAGAGGGAGAGAGCGGCAGTGAGAGAGGGAGAGGAGAAAGAGAGAGAGAGGGAGGGAGAGAGAGAGGGAGAGGGCGGTAGTGAGTGAAAGGGAGAGGAGAAAGAGAGAGAGAGAGAGAGAGAGGGAGGGAGGGAGAGAGAGAGGGAGAGGGCGGAAGTGAGAGAAAGGGAGAGGAGAAAGAGAGAGAGAGAGACTAAAGGAAAGAGAGAGAGGGAGAGAAAGAGAGGGAGAGAGAGAGATGGAGGGAAAGATACATGTATAGAGAGAGATAGTGAGAGAGGCAGATGAAGAAGAGAGAGATGAAAGGAAAGAGAGAGATAAAGAAGGAGAGAGGCAGAGAGAGGGAGAGAGAAAGATGGAGGGAAAGATATATATATATATAGACAGAGAGGGAGGGAGAGGGAGAAGAAGAGAAAGGGGAGAGGAAAGAGAGAGAGAGAAGGAAGGAGAGTGGGAAAGAGTGGGAGGGAGAGAGAGTGAGGAAGAAGTGAGAGAGAGTGAGGAAGAAGTGAGAGAGGGAGGGAGAGAGGGGGTGACGAAGAAGAAAGAGGGGAGAGGAGAGAGAGAGGGAGGGAGAGAGAAAGTCTTTTTTTAAAGAGTGACCATCAACATTCTTTTACCGTCCTCTAAATCACACACACACTCGCACGCACACACACACACACACACACACACATACACACACACACACACACACACACACACACACTCGCACACACAGTAAATAGAGTGATTTGGTGAAAGAGAAACACACTGATCAAAACAGTCTATCAGCATTAAACTAATATAGAAATATTCTCTCTCTATCTCTCTTTCTCTCTCTCTCTCCTCTCTCTCTGTCTCTCTCTCTCTCCTCTCTCTCTCTCTCTCTCTCTCTCTCTTTCTCTCTCTCTCTCGTTCTCTCTCTCTCTCTCTTTCTCTCTCTCTCTCTTTCTCTCTCTCTTTCTCTCTCTCTCTCTCTCTTTCTCTCTCTCCTCTCTCTGTCTCTCTCTCTCTCTCTTTCTCTCTCTCTCTCTCTCTCTTTTTCTCTCTCTCTCTCTCAGTAGGAGCTGTGATGTAGTAGCAATACTTTTACTTGTACTAGCAGTAGTACTACTTTTAGTAGTAACACTAATAGTAACAACAGCATTACTCCTAGTAGTAGAAAGTAGAAGTAATAGTGGCAGGTTGTGGTGTACAAGTAGTGCTATTTTATTAGTAATAGTAGCAATAATACTTCTAATAGTACAAACAGGGTACTACTTCTAGAGGTCTATCAGCACTGCATATAACAGTAGTAACAGTGTACTAGCAGTGCTACTTCTATAAAGAGTAGATGTAACATATTAGGGTTAAGGTAATACTTCTAATAGTCCTACCAGATACTACTATTACAAGTACTGCTACTACTGCAGTGCTGCTAGTAAACTACTGCTGCCACTAACACTAGAAGCAGTACTACTACTACTATTACACCACCCAAAAGTAGTATTACTGCTGCTGCTGCCACTACTACTACTAAAATAGTACTAAAACAGTAATGCTTATAATACTACTTGAAGTAGTACTGGTACTATTAATACTACTAATTCTACTAGCATCACCTCACCTGATCATCCTCCACGACTCTGCAAATCTTATTAAAACCCATCTTTATGCCACTGTAGTGTTTGCTGGTAGGTGTTTGCTGGTAGGTGTTTGCTGGTACGTGTTTGCTGGTACGTGTTTGCTGGTAGGTGTTTGCTGGTTGGTGTTTGCTGGTAGGTGTTTGCTGGTACGTGTTTGCTGGTAGGTGTTTGCTGGTTGGTGTTTGCCGGTAGGTGTTTGCTGGTACGTGTTTGTTGGTAGGTGTTTGCTGGTTGGTGTTTGCTGGTTGGTGTTTGCTGGTTGGTAGGTGTTTGCTGGTTGGTAGGTGTTTGCTGGTTGGTGTTTACTGATTGGTGTTTGCTGGTTGGTAGGTGTTTGCTGGTTGGTAGGTGTTTGCTGGTTGGTGTTTACTGGTTCATAGGTGTTTGCTGGTTGATGTTTGCTGGTTGGTGTTTGCTGGTTGGTGTTTACTGATTGGTGTGTGCTGGTTGGTGTTTGCTGGTTGGTGTTTGCTGCTAGGTGTTTGCTGGTAGGTGTTTGCTGGTAGGTGTTTGCTGGTTGGTGTTTACTGGTTGGTGTTTGCGGGTAGGTGTTTGCTGGTAGGTGTTTGCTGGTTGGTGTTTACTGATTGGTGTTTGCTGGTTGGTGTTTGCTGGTTGGTGTTTGCTGGTAGGTGTTTGCTGGTTGGTGTTTGCTGCTAGGTGTTTGCTGGTAGGTGTTTGCTGGTTGGTGTTTACTGGTTCATAGGTGTTTGCTGGTTGGTGTTTGCTGGTTGGTGTTTGCTGGTAGGTGTTTGCTGGTTGGTGTTTACTGGTTGGTGTTTGCTGGTAGGTGTTTGCTGGTTGGTGTTTGCTGGTAGGTGTTTACTGGTAGGTGTTTGCTGGTTGGTGTTTGCTGGTTGGTGTTTGCTGGTAGGTGTTTGCTGGTTGGTGTTTGCTGGTTGGTGTTTGCTGGTTGGTGTTTGCTGGTTGGTGTTTGCTGGTTCATAGGTGTTTGCTGGTTGGTGTTTGCTGGTTGGTGTTTCCTGGTAGGTGTTTGCTGGTTGGTGTTTGCTGGTAGGTGTTTGCTGGTTGGTGTTTGCTGGTTGGTGTTTACTGGTTGGTGTTTGCTGGTAGGTGTTTGCTGGTTGGTGTTTGCTGGTTGGTGTTTGCTGGTAGGTGTTTGCTGGTTGGTGTTTGCTGGTTGGTGTTTGCTGGTTGGTGTTTGCTGGTTCATAGGTGTTTGCTGGTTGGTGTTTGCTGGTTGGTGTTTCCTGGTAGGTGTTTGCTGGTTGGTGTTTGCTGGTTGGTGTTTGCTGGTAGGTGTTTACTGGTTGGTGTTGGCTGGTTGGTGTTTACTGATTGGTGTTTGCTGGTTGGTGTTTACCGGTTGGTGTTTGCTGGTAGGTGTTTGCTGGCAGTACACAGGTACAGTAGCCCAGTGCTGGTAGAGGATCAGTAGGAGATGCTTCTCCATCAGTAGTGCAATGTAAATGTGAAGAACTCACTGGCAGAAGGGCAGAGACGTCTCTGAGTCCAGGTGACAGGTTCCTCCATTATAGCAGTAACCGTCACACAGCTGACAGCTGGACGCGATCCTTCCACTAGTGCAGCTACACACACACACACACACACATAAACAATGGTCGTTCTTGTAGTCACACTGCAGTTACTGACAGTACAGATGACACGGCTCGTGTTGCTGATATATTTGATGTCCAAAGAATTTTTTACAAGCTTTTTTGGAGTTTTATATATAATAACAATAACAGAAGTATAACTTCCTTTAGAGAAATTCAGCAAAATAAGAGTAACTGATTCCAAACTGTACAGGATTGTTAGGAGTTACGCTGCCTCTCCAACAAGACATGATGTTTAATGTAGTCTTCAGTAAACCTGACGTAAACATGTTAAATGTCTGATCTTTGAACGTCTGTAGATCAGCGGCAAAATTTTGGAACAAAGTCAACCTTGGCAGACTGGTAGAGTGTAGCGTGTCCTTTCCGATGAGCCATGGATCAATTGCCTAGCCTTTATGAAATCCAAGATATAGACTCTGAAATCACTCTTATGGCATCAATGTTGTTGCCACAATCACAGGATCAGCCACAAGCTTAGTGGATCATCGGCCAGCGGGGAAGTTGACTACTCGGCTAGTCTCCGCACACATGCAGTTAGTGGAATTACAACATGGTTGTTTCTAATAAAGTGACCAGTTAGTGGAAGCATAAGGTGGGTGTTTCTAATAAAGTGGCCAGTTAGTGGAATTACAATATGGTTGTTTCTAATAGAGTGACCAGTTAGTGGAAGTATAAGGTGGGTGTTTCTAATAAAGTGGCCAGGTAGTGGAAGTAGGAGGTAGGTGTTTCCAATAAAGTGATCATTTAGTGGAAGTACAAGGTGGGTGTTTCCAATAAAGTGGCCAGTTAGTGGAAGTAGAAAGTGGGTGTTTCTAATAAAGTGGCCAGTTAATGGAAGCACAAGGTGGGTGTTTCTAATAAAGTGGCCAGTTAGTGGAAGTAAAAGGTGAGTGTTTCTAATAAAGTGGCCAGTTAATGGAAGCACAAGGTGGGTGTTTCTAATAAAGTGGCCAGTTAGTGGAAGTATAAGGTGGGTGTTTCTAATAAAGTGGCCAGGTAGTGGAAGTAGGTGTTTCTAATAAAGTGGCCAGTTAAGGTGGGTGTTTCTAATAGGCCAGTACAGCCACACACATGCTTTACATACATACGTGTATACACACTCACTTGCAGAACACGTCTCCGGTGTTGTTATCTATGATGCAGGGAGCCCCCCTACAGTGAACACACCGATCCACCTCACACTTCAGACCCTCGAACCGTGTCGGACACACACACTCCACATCCCCCGAATTGGACAGAGTGCACGCCTTGGAGTTGACGCAGAAATGATGACAGATATCTGCAGATAAACAAACAGATAAACAAAAAGATAAACAAAAAGATAAACAAACAGATAAACAAACAGATAATCAGACAGATAGACGTTATTGTAAGTCCAAATCTGATGGATTCAAAACAAACATTAGTTAAATCTGAGTTGTTTGTGTACTGATTAAGTACAAATGGAACTCTTAGCTAAGCAGCATTTGATGATAGGAACACTGTGCTGACTGTGGATCTGGTTGGGTAGATGAAAGAATAGATTTCCAGAACATTCCACAATGGAAGCACATGGTAGGTGTTTCCAATAAAGTGTCCAGTTAGTGGACGCACAAGGTTGGTATTTCTAATAAAGTGGCCAGTTAGTGAAAGCACAAGGTGGGTGTTTCTTATAAAGTGGCCAGTTTAAGGAAGCACAAGGTGGCTGTTTCTAATAAAGTGGCCAGTTAGTGAAAGCACAAGGTGGGTGTTTCTGATAAAGTGGCCAGTTAATGGAAGTACAAGGTGGGTGTTTCTAATAAAGTGGCCAGTTAGTGAAAGCACAAGGTGGGTGTTTCTAATAAAGTGGCCAGTTAGTGGACGCACAAGGTGGGTGTTTCTAATAAAGTGGCCAGTTAGCGAAAGCACAAGGTGGGTGTTTCTAATAACGTGTCCAGTTAGTGGACACACAAGGTTGGTGTTTCTAATAAATTGGCCAGTTAGTGGAAGCACAAGGAGGGTGTTTCTAATAAAGTGGCCAGTTTGTGGAAGCACAAGGAGGGTGTTTCTGATAAAGAGGCCAGTTAATGGAAGTACAAGGTTGGTGTTTCTATTAAAGGGGCCAGTTAGAGGATGCACAAGGCTGGTGTTTCTAATAAAGTGGCCAGTTAGAGGAAAGAAGCAGAACAAGAGTTAACGCTGGTGCTGTTTCCACCACTGGAGATGAGTAGTGAAAAGGGGGGACTGTACATTTCCTTGTTTCTTACGATAGAGGGCGACACCTGAACCACCTTCCTGTTATTACTATATATGTGTGACAGGTAAAGAATTTAAAGTTGGACAGATGCATCACTCACGGTATCTGCAGCGCTCTCCGGTGTACTCTGCTGGACAGTGGCAGAACGGCTGGTTTCCGAGGGTGATGTCACACGTTCCACCATTCTGACAGAAACCATCACACACTCGCTTCTCACACACCGGCCCAGAGAACCCCAGCGCACAGCGGCACGCCGGCTTCCCTACAGAGAGCAGTACACCTCTATTACTCGTCAGCTACAGGAGCCCTGTAGATCCAGAGGCCAGAGGCCCGTCAGTGGAAGTACAAGGTATGTGTTTCTAATGAAGTGGCCAGTTTGTGAAAGTACAAGGTGGGTGTTTCTAACAAAGTGGCCAGTTAGTGGACTTGCAAGGTGGGTGTTTCTACTAAAGTGGCCAGTTAGTGAAAGCACAAAGTAGCTGTTTCTAATAAAGTGCCTAGTTCGTAAAAGTATAAGGTAGGTGTTTCTAATAAAGTGGCCAGTTAGTGGAATTACAAGGTATGTGTTTCTAATAAAGTGGCCAGTTTGTGAAAGTACAAGGTGGGTGTTTCTAAGAAAGTGGCCAATTAGTGGAAGTACAATGTGGGTGTTTCTAATAAAGTGGTCGGTTAGTAGAAGGATAAGGTGAGTGTTTCTAATATAGTGGCCAGTTAGTGAAAGCACAAAGTAGCTGTTTCTAATAAAGTGGCTAGTTGGTGTAAGTATAAGGTGGGTGTTTCTAATAAAGTGGCCAGTTAGTGAAAGAGTAAGGTGGGTGTTTCTAATAAAGTGGTCAGTTAGTGGATGTTGAAGGTGGGTGTTTCTAATAAAGTGGCCAGTTAGTGGAAGTACAAGGTGGATGTTTCTAATAAAGTGACCAGTTAGTGAAAGTATAAGGTGTGTGTTTCTAATAAAGTGGCCAGATAGTGGATGTATAAGGTGGGTGTTTCTAATAAAGTGGCCAGTTAGTGAATGTATAAGGTGGGTGTTTCTAATAAAGTGGCCAGTTAGTGGAAGCACAAGGTGGGTGTTTCTAATAAAGGGGTCAGTTAGTGGAAGTACAAGGTGGGTGTTTCTAATAAAGTGGCCAGTTAGTGAATGTATAAGGTGGGTGTTTCTAATAAAGTGGCCAGTTAGTGGATGTACAATGTGGGTGTTTCCAATAAAGTGGTCGGTTAGTAGAAGTATAAGGTGAGTGTTTCTAATAAAGTGGCCAGTTAACGAAAGCATAAAGTAGCTGTTTCTAATAAAGGGGTCAGTTAGTGGAAGTACAAGGTGGGTGTTTCTAATAAAGTGGCCAGTTAGTGAATGTATAAGGTGGGTGTTTCTAATAAAGTGGCCAGATAGTGGATGTATAAGTTGCGTGTTTCTAATAAAGAGGCCAGTTAGTGGAAGCACAAGGTGGGTGTTTCTAATAAAGTGGCCAGTTAGTGGAAGTACAAGGTGGGTGTTTCTAATAAAGTGGCCAGTTAGTGAAAGAGTAAGGTGGGTGTTTCTAATAAAGTGGCCAGATAGTGGATGTATAAGTTGCGTGTTTCTAATAAAGAGGCCAGTTAGTGGAAGCACAAGGTGGGTGTTTCTAATAAAGGGGCCAGTTAGTGGAAGTACAAGGTGGGTGTTTCTAATAAAGTGGCCAGTTAGAGGATGTATAAGGTGGGTGTTTCTAATAAAGTAGCCAGTTAGCGGATGAATAAGGTGGGTGTTTCTAATGAAGTGGCCAGTTAGTGGAATTACAAGGTGGGTGTTTCTAATAAGGTGCCCAGTTAGTTGAAGTATAAGGTGGGTGTTTCTAATAAAGTGGCCAGTTAGTGGATGCATAAGGTGGGTGTTTCTAATAAAGTGGCCAGTTAGTGGATGTATAAGGTAGGTGTTTCTAATAAAGTGGCCAGTGTACGGGGGCTAGTGGGCTGGAAGTTTGTACAGATATACCCTGTAACTGTGCTGTTGATGTAAGAATGCTTACCTAGAGGTGATGCACTGCAGGTGCCTCCGTTGAGGCAGTGCTCTTTGCAGTGGCTGACTTCACACTGCTGACCAGAGTAATTCGGCCAGCAGAGACAGCGGGCCTGTCCTTTCTCATTCAACACACACCTTCCACCGTTCTCGCACACTGGCCGACACAGCTCCCCTGAAAAACACACACACACACACACACACACACACACACACACACACACACACACACACACACACACACACAGGAAGAGTTGAGGAAGGAGAGGCTTGTAGTGCAGGCAGTCTCCAGTTACTCAGTATATATACTCAGTATTAAATGTATGTACTTGTTGGCTTTTACAGAATGTCAGTGTTCATTGTGTTGAGGAAGCTGGTGTGCGGGCGCTGTGTGTGTGTGATGTACAGAGCTTCGTGTGGTAAACACTTCAGTCAGAATCACTGGAGTGGAAACGGAGGTCTGACAGTGGGGTCTCAGGCTGCTGCTAACGCTACAGTAGTGCTGTGCAAAACTTCTGTTAACCTCAGATTAATGTTACACTGACCTCAAATAATTGTCTCATTACCTCAACTCATTCTAACTCTATTTTAATCACACACTAACATTACATGATAAAAATATAACTAAAATTATTGAAGCTTGCACCTCATTAATTTTAATTTATTAATATTACACAAACTCATACTAATATTATTCAACTTAATACTAATGTTACTGAACCCACTACTGACATTGTTTAACTTCAAACTAACTTTATTTAACCTTGTACTAACATTGGTTAACCTTTTATTTAAGGTCATTATATAACCTCATACTAATGCTATTTAATCCAATACTTATGTCATTTAACCTTATACTAATGTTAATTTACTGTGTACTAACATAATTTAACCTTATATTAACATATTTAACTTCATACTAACATAATTTAACCTTGTACTAACATTTCTTTACATCATACTAAAATGATTTAAGCTCATACTAACATTAAACAATCTTATATTAATGTTATTTAATTTGGTACTTATATAATAAAAAACTTCATACTCACATTATTTAACCTTGTACTGACATTATTTAACCTTGTAGTAATATATTTTAACTTGATACTAACATTATTTAACGTCACACTAACATAATTCAACTTCATACTAACATTATTTAACCTTGTACTGACGTTATTTAACCTCCTACTAACATTATTTAATCTAGAACTAACATAACTTTGTACTAACATAAATTAATTTCATACTAGTGTTATTTAACCTTTTACTAACAAGATTTAACCTTACACTAACATTATTTAACCATGTACTAGCATAATTTAATCTCATACTAACATTATTTAACCTTGCACTAACATTATTTAACCTTGTACTAACATAATTTAACGTCATACTAACATTATTCAACCTTACACTAACATTATTTTACCTTGTACTAGCATAATTTAACTTTATACTAACATTATTTAACCTTCTACTAACATTAATTAACCTTTTACTAACATATATTAACCTTATACTAACATTATTTAACCTTGTACTAACATAATTTAACCTTATACTAACATTATTTAACCTTCTACTAACATTAATTAACCTTTTACTAACATATATTAACCTTATACTAACATTATTTAACCTTGTACTAACATTAATTAACCTTGTACTAACATAATTTAACCTTATACTAACATTATTTGACCTTGTACTAACATTAATTAACCTTGTACTAACATAATTTAACCTTATACTAACATTATTTAACCTTCTACTAACATTAATTAACCTTTTACTAACATATATTAACCTTATACTAACATTATTTAACCTTGTACTAACATTAATTAACCTTGTACTAACATAATTTAACCTTATACTAACATAATTTAACCTTGTACTAACATTACTTAACCTTGTACTGACATAATTTAACTTTATACTAACATTATTTAACCTTGTACTAACATTAACTAACTATGTACTAACATAATTTAACTTTATACTAACATTATTTAACCTTGTACTAACATAATTCAATCTTATACTAACATTATTTAACCTTGTACTTACATTAATTAACCTTGTACTAACATAATTTAACATCATACTAACATTATTTACCCTTATACTAACATTATTTAACCTTGCACTTACATTAATTAACCTTGTACTAACATAATTTAACTTTATACTAACATTATTCAACCTTGCAGTAACACTAATTAACCTTGTACTAACATAATTTAACTTTATACTAACATTATTCAACCTTGTACAAACACAATTCAACTTCATATTAACATTATTTAACCTTGTACTAACATTATTCAACTTCATACTAACATTATTTAACCTTGTACTAACATAATTTAACATCATACTAACATTATTCAACCTTACACTAACATTATTTTACCTTGTAATAGCATAATTTAACTTTATACTAACATTATTTAACTTTGTAGTGACATTAATTAACCATGTACTAACATAATTTAACTTTATACTAAAATTATTTAACCTTGTACTAACATTAATTAACCTTGTACTAACATAATTTAACCTTATACTAACATTATTTAACCTTGTACTAACATTAATTAACTTTGTACTAACATAATTTAACTTTATACTAACATTATTTAACCTTGTAGTAACATTAATTAACCTTGTACTAACATAATTTAACTTTATACTAACATTATTTAACCTTGTAGTAACATTAATTAACCGTGTACTAACATAATTTAACTTTATACTAACATTATTTAACCTTGTAGTAACATTAATTAACCTTGTACTAGCATAATTTAACTTTATACTAACATTATTTAACCTTGTAGTAACATTAATTAACCGTGTACTAACATAATTTAACTTTATACTAACATTATTTAACCTTGTACTAACATAATTCAATCTTATACTAACATTATTTAACCTTGTACTTACATTAATTAACCTTGTACTAACATAATTTAACTTTATACTAACATTATTTAACCTTGTACTAACATAAATTAACCTTGTACTAACATAATTTAACTTTATACTAACATTATTCAACCTTGTACAAACACAATTCAACTTCATATTAACATTATTTAACCTTGTACTAACATTATTTAACCTCATACTAACATTATTTACCCTGTACTAACATAATTCAACTTCATACTAACATTATTTAACCTTGTACTAACATAATTTTACCTCATACTAACATTATTTAACCTTGTACTAACATAATTTTACCTCATACTAACATTATTTAACCTTGTACTAACATAATTTTACCTCATACTAACATTATTTAACCTTGCACTAACATAATTCAGTTTAACCTTGACATAACATAACCTTGTACTAGCATAACTTAACTTCATACTAACCTATATTAACTTACTACAACTAAATCTTTTGCTAATGCTATTTAACCTCACATTCATCTCTTTTAAGATCATACTTACATTATTTAACTTCATACTAATTTAATCTCAATTAATTAATCAGTTAATCAGTTATTAATTCATACTAATGTAATTTAGCCTTGTACTAATGGTATTTAACCTGGTGCCAAGGTTACTTGAAGTCATGTTAACATAATTTAACCGCATACTAACATTAATACATCTTGTACTTATTTAACTTTATAGTAATATAATTGAACTTCATACTAACCTACTTTAACTTCATTCTAATGTTATTAAATCTTTTGCTAATTATTATTAAATATTTAACCCCATGTTAATCTCTTTGAACTTCATACTAACGTAATTTAATTTCATACTAACATTATTAAATGAATACTATCTTGATTTATCTTCATACCAACATTATTTAACTTAATACGAATGTTATTTAATCTCATACTAACATTATTAAATTCATACTAACTAAAATGATTAAATATGCATTTAACTTTAATTATATTTGACTTGCTAACATTATTTAAACTAATACTAACTTTACTCTAAATTTCCTACTAGAACAGTTTTAACATAAACCTTTACATCAGTTTTAACCTCATCCTGCAGTATTTTACTCTCATACTAATGTAGCCTTACCTGAGACACTAAAGTCCCTGCATGTCCTGTTGACCAGTGACTTCCCCTCAGGACACACGCACCTCGCCCCGTCAGGGTTCAACAGGCAGAGGAAATCACAGCTCATCCTCAGACACGGGTTCAACACTGAGACACAGAGAGACAAAGACGTGCAACACAGTTACGTGTCAATCACTTAACAAGTTCAATACATGTTCAATTATTAGAAACACCCACCTTGTACTTTCACTAACTGGCCACTTTATTAGAAACACCTACATGGTCCTTCCACTAACTGGCCACTTTATTAGAAACACCCACCTTGTGCTTCCATAACTGGCTACTTTATTAGAAATACCTACCTTGTATTTTCACTAAGTGGCCACTTTATTAGAAACAATCACCTTGTATTTTTACTAACTGGTCACTGTATTAGAAACACCCACCTTGTATTTTTACTAAGTGGCCACTTTATTTGAAACACCCACATTGTATTTTTACTAAGTGGCCACTTTATTAGAAACACCTACCTTGTACTTTTACTAACTGGCCTCTTTATTAGAAACACATACCTTGTACTTTTACTAACTGTCCTCTTTATTAGAAACACCTACCTTATATTTTTACTAAGTGGCCACTTTATTAGAAACACCCACCTTGTGCTTCTGCTAACTGGCCACTTTATTAGAAACACTCGCCTTGGAACATTTACTAAGGAGCCACTTTATTAGAAACACCATGTTTGTACTTATACTAAGTGGCCACTTTATTAGAAACACCCACCTTGTACTTTTACTGACTGGCCACTTTATTAGAAACACCAACCTTGTACTTTTGCTAAGTGGCCACTTTATTAGACTTTCTGTTTCAGATTCAGGACTTTGTTTGTTTGTCTGAGAGCTGTACCGGGTCAGGGAGTCTCTTACCCTCCTGCTGTTTATAACGGTGAAACACCAGCACACTGGACGCTCTCTCCACTCGCAGACGAAGCATCTCCACCGGCTGCCTCCCGTATTTATGCACTCGGAAAACCTCGTGCTTCAGATTTGTCCCATAGACGTAGTCCTCAAAGACATCGATACGGAATGGCTGAGAAATACCTGAAAACATCCAACAAGATTTCGATGTAAGTAGCGTCACTGGAGCAGCTATATATATATATATATATTACCACAAGTAAGCTCTTCTACTGTAACTCAGATCTGTTATTATATCAGTCTTGTTACTGTAATTAAACCCTGTTCTTGTAAGTCAGCCTTGTTACTTTGAGTTACTCTTGTTACCTTAAGTCAGCTCTGTTATTTAAAGTCAGTCATGTTACAGTAACTAAACCCTGTTCTTGCAAGTCAGTCATATTGCTTTTAGTCACTCTTGAAACCTTTAATCAGCCCTCTTACTATAAATAAGCTCTGTTACACTAAGTCAGCCCTGTTACTGTAAGTCTTGGTACCTTAAATCAACCCTGTTACACTAAGTCCTCCCTGTAATTTTAAGTCAGTCATGTTACTGTAAGAACATGTTGTTACTGTAAGTCAGCACTGTTATTGTAATTAGTCAAGTTACAGAAAGAAAATGATGTTACTGCAAATCTGCCCAGTTACTGTAAGTCAGTCATGTTACAGAAATGAAATCCTGTAACTGTAAGTCAGCCCTGTTACTGTAAGGCAGTCATGTTACAGAAAGAAAATGTTGTTACTGTAAGTCAGCCCTGTTATTGTGAGGAAATCATGTTACAGAAAGAAAATACTGTTAGTGTAAGTCAGCGCTGTTACTGTAAGCCAGTTCTGTTACCCTATGTTGGCCCTGTTACTGTAAGTCAGTCATGTTACAGAAATGAAATCCTGTTACTGTAAGTCAGCCTTGTTACTGTAAGTCAGTCATGTTACAGAAAGAAAATGTTGTTACTGTAAGTCAGTCATGTTACAGAAAGAAAATGTTGTTACTGTAAGTCAGCCCTGTTATTGTGAGGCAATCATGTTACAGAAAGAAAATACTGTTACTGTAAGACAGTTCTGTTACCCTATGTTGGCCCTGTTACTGTAAGGAAAAGCTGTTACTGTAAGTCAGTTCTGTTACTCTACGTCAGTTCTGTTACTGTAAGTCAGTCATGTTACTGAAAGGAAATGCTGTTACCGTGTCAGCTCTGCTATTATAAGTCAGCCTTGTTACTGTAAGCCAGTTGTTACCCTATGTCAGTCCTGTTACTGTAAGGAAAAGCTGTTACTGTAAGTCAGCCCTTTTACTGTAAGCCAGTTCTGTTACCCTATGTCAGTCCTGTTACTGTAAGGAAAAGCTGTTACTGTAAGTCAGCCCTTTTACTGTAAGCCAGTTCTGTTACCCTATGTCAGTCATGTTACTGTAAGGAAAAGCTGTTACTGTAAGTCAGCCCTGTTACTGTAAGTCAGTTCTGTTACTGTAAGTCAGTCATGTTACTGTAAGGAAATGTTGTTACTGTAAGCCAGTTCTGTTACCCTATGTCAATCCTGTTACTGTAATTCAGCTCCGTTACTGTAAGTCAGTTGTCACCCTATGTCAGCCCTGTTTTTGTAAGTCAGCTCCGTTACTGTAATTCAGCCCTTTTACTGTAAGCCAGTTCTGTTACCCTATGTCAGTCCTGTTACTGTAAGGAAAAGCTGTTACTGTAAGTCAGCCCTGTTACTGTAAGTCAGTCCTGTTACTGTAAGTCAGTTCTGTTACTGTAAGTCAGTCATGTTACTGTAAGTCAGTCATGTTACTGTAAGGAAATGTTGTTACTGTAAGCCAGTTCTGTTACCCTATGTCAATCCTGTTACTGTAAGTCAGCTCCGTTACTGTAAGTCAGCCCTGTTACTGAAAGCGAATGTCATACATGTAATGACAAGTTAACCACCATAACTAGATACGGGAGAAAGCTGATCATCCAGATAACGTTTCTCTATCCTCGATCAGCTTCTCTCTTGTCCGTCTCATTCTCTCCCTCTCTTTCCACTTCTCTCTCTATACAGTACATCACTTCTTATTTCTCTGAGCGTAGCTCCACTCGAGTCAGACTGAATCAGTGAGGGATGATCCGGCTAGACGGCTGCATTTCTCTTCTTCACCTAAAATAAAGAATTCTTCCCCCAACAAACGAGTGAATCTGTTTTTTATTGCTTTCTGTTTGTGGTGCTGACACATGCGAGAAAACTGCTCTGCCAGTCCAGCTAAGCGCCGCCAGGGTCCATCGAAACACGTGGGCAGGAATGCAGCCAACAACTTAGCAAGAGGAAGAATTTCATAAAGCTGCCGTGATTCAATCGAGGGACGACGCAGACACAGACACGCACGCTGTCAGGATTGATGTGAATTTCTGAACCTGTGTACGACAGACACGTGTAAACTAAATCACGATCAGCAGCCGGCCTGGAGACGGACTAGAGGTTACAGATCCATACAGGAGCCATCAGGAACCACACATACCCACATCCATAATAACTATATTACAATTCCAACCACACCATCTCTCTCCACCCCCTCTCACTGGAAACACCAACAATCTACACACACTGTATTAGAAACACCCACCTTGTGCTTCCACTAACTGGCCACTTTATTAGAAACACCCACCTTGTGCTTCCACTATCTGGCCACTTTATTAGAAACACCTACATTGCACTTCCACTAATTGGCCACTTTATTAGAAACACCCACCTTGTGCTTCCACTAACTGGCCACTTTAGTAGAAACACCTACATTGCACTTCCACCACCTGGCCACTTTATTAGAAACACCCACCTTGTGCTTCCAGTATCTGGCCACTTTATTAGAAACACTTACCTTGTGCTTTCACTAACTGGCCACATTATCAGAAACACCCACCTTGTGCTTCCACTGTCGGGCCACTTTATTAGAAACAACAACCTTGTGCTTCCACTAACTGGCCACTTTATTAGAAACACCCACATTGTGCTTCCACAAACTGGCCACTTTATCAGAAACACATACCTTGTGCTTTCACTAACTGGACACTTTATTAGAAACACATATCGTTCATCTCCACTCTGTAGGTTTACAGTTAACCAGCCCCCTCTTTTACATTCATAATTGGTCAGTTTCTGAACAGTCTCTCACCGTGGTGGGGCCTCACAGCCAGCTGAGCATCCACTCCATCCAGTCTAATGCTGCCAATCACAGAGAGCTCAGAGTCAGCCCAGTACAGCCGCTCTCCGTAGTAATCAATCGCCAAACCTGCGGATACACAAACAACCGTGTTACAATTACTGCTGTTCAAAATCAGGAAAATAGTCCTTCAGTCAGAAGAGTTAATTGCTAGTTGACCTTCTGGAGTGGCTGCTGTGGTCAGAAAAATAAAAACTGTGCTATAATTATTTCTAGTGTTTCTCATACATACAGCTCAAGGACTGTTACAGTGGAGAATAGTCTGTACAGTAAAGTCTGATTACTTGCTGGCCATTTTTGTGACACGCATATATTCCCAGGCAATAAAAAAACATTTAAATAAGGAGCTGATAATACTCTACACTGAACACCAAATTAGCCAATACTCTACAGTGAACATCAAGTTACAAAATATCCTACACCAAACATCAAGTTACCAAATATCCTACAAAGAACATCAAGTTACAAAATACCCTACACCAAACATCAAGTTACCAAATATCCTACAATGAACATCAAGTTACAAAACACCCTACACCAAACATCAAGTTACCAAATATCCTACAATGAACATCAAGTTACAAAATACCCTACACCAAACATCAAGTTACCAAATATCCTACAATGAACATCAAGTTACAAAATACTCTACACTGAACATCAAGTTACCAAATATCCTACAATGAACATCAAGTTACAAAATACCCTACACCAAACATCAAGTTACCAAATATCCTACAATGAACATCAAGTTACAAAATACTCTACACTGAACATCAAGTTACCAAATATCCTACAATGAACATCAAGTTACCAAATATCCTACAATGAACATCAAGTTACAAAATACTCTACACTGAACATCAAGTTACCAAATATCCTACAAAGAACATCAAGTTACAAAATACTCTACACCAAACATCAAGTTACTAAATATCCTACAATGAACATCAAGTTACAAAATACTCTACACCGAACATCAAGTTACTAAATACTCTACACTTAACATCAAGTTACAAAATATTCTACACCGAACATCAAGTTACTAAATACTCTACACTTAACATCAAGTTACAAAATATTCTACACCGAACATCAAGTTACAAAATACTCTACACTGAACATTAAGTTACTAAATACTCTACACTTAACATCCAGTTACAAAATATTCTACACCGAACATCAAGTTACAAAATACTCTACACTGAATATTAAGTTACTAAATACTCTACACCGAACATCAAGTTACAAAATACTCTACACCGAACATCAAGTTACAAAATACTCTACAACTAACATCCAGTTACAAAATACTCTACACTTAACATCCAGTTACAAAATACTCTACACTGAACATTAAGTTACTAAATACTCTACACCGAACATCAAGTTACAAAATACTCTACAACTAACATCCAGTTACAAAATACTCTACACTTAACATCCAGTTACAAAATACTCTACACCGAACATTAAGTTACTAAATACTCTACACTTAACATCCAGTTACAAAATACTCCACACCGAACATCAAGTTACAAAATACTCTACACCGAACATAAAGTTACTAAATACTCTACACTTAACATCAAGTTACCAAATACTCTACACTGAACATCAAGTTATTAAATACTGTATGCTGAATGTCAAGTTGCCAAATGAAATTAAAACCACCTCCAAACATTGCCCATTTTAGCAGCTCCACTGACCATACAGGTTGACTTTGAGGTTCTACACTTACCGAATGTAGTTCATCTGTTTCTCAGTAAACTTTTAACTCTGTTCTTGAATGGCCAGGACCCCCCCACAGGACCACCACAGAGCAGGTGAGACTTGCTGGTCCACCTTGTAGATGTAAAGTCAGAGACAGTAGCTCATCTGCTGCTGCACAGTTTGTGTTCTCTAGTCCTTCATCAGTGGACACAGGACGCCGCCCACAGGACACTGTTGGCTGGATGTTGCTGGATGGTGGACGATTCTCAGTCCAGCAGCACTGCTGTGTCTGATCCACTCCCACCAGCACAACATACACTAACACATCATTACTATATCCAGTGTCACTTCAGTGCTGAGAATGACCCACCTCCCCAATAGTACCTGCTCTGTGGTGGTCCTGTGAGGGTCCTGACTATTAAAGAACAGGGTAATACAGTATACAGAGAATCAGATGAACTACAGTCGGTAAGTGTAGAACCACAAAGCGCCCTTATTTGGTAAGTGTGAGGGTTTCCTCTCTTAGTTTGACGCCAAGAAAACCGTATGGAAATGTAGGCGTTTAACACCTGTTGGCCTGCGCAGGTTCTTCTCCAGCAGAACGCGACGTAGAGAACCATCCATGCCTGCTTCCTCGATGTGAGAGTGGTCACCAATCACTGTCCAGTACATCATCCTATAAAGAGAGAGTTTAGTGTAAAGTAATAGTGTTCAACAGTAAGATAACTCAGTTTAAATATATATATGAGAGTAATTAAACTAGACTTGACTAAGAGTCAGGTTTAGGTCAGCTTTAGGCCTCCAGAGTTTGGTTCCGTACCCTCTGACAGGATTTACGGTGATGGCGAAGGGCTCCCCCTGCAGGTCGGTGATGAGGCGGGTGCAGTTTGGGCCGCTGAGCTGACCCACATTGATAGAATATCGCAGGCGCCTCCAGTGGGCAGTGTAATAACTGAACCAGTGCATGCGGGAATGATCCGTCCAGTAGAGAGCACCAGTCACCCAGTCGGCAGAAATATCCCTCGGCCTCCGGAAATCTGGACACTACACAAATTATTATACACAAATGATACATTTAATTACAACACTATTATTATATGTCAGTGTGTTTACATTAGAATGATTATTAGAACATGCCAAACCTTATTTTCTGTCAAACCACTCTTACCGCAAAAACCTCAATCTCTGTCAAACCTCTCTTACTGCAAAAAACTCAATCTCTGTCAAACCTCTCTTACTGCAAAAAACTCAATCTCTGTCAAACCTCTCTTACTGCCAAACCTCAATCTCTGTCAAACGCCTCTCACTGCCAAACTTCAATCTCTGTCAAACCCCTCTTACTGCAAAAACCTCAATCTCTGTAAACCTCTCTTACTGCAAAACCTCAATCTCTGTCAAACCTCTCTTACTGCCAAACCTCAATCTCTGTCAAACCTCTCTTACTGCAAAAACCTCAATCTCTGTCAAACCTCTCTTACTGCCAAACCTCAATCTCTGTCAAACCTCAATCTCTGTCAAACCCCTCTTACTGCAAAAACCTCAATCTCTGTCAAACCTCTCTTACTGCCAAACCTCAATCTCTGTCAAACCCCTCTTACTGCAAAAACCTCAATCTCTGTTAAACCTCTCTTACTGCAAAACCTCAATCTCTGTCAAACCTCTCTTACTGCCAAACCTCAATCTCTGTCAAACCTCTCTTACTGCAAAAACCTCAATCTCTGTCAAACCTCTCTTACTGCCAAACCTCAATCTCTGTCAAACCTCAATCTCTGTCAAACCACTCTTACTGCAAAAACCTCAATCTCTGTCAAACCTCTCTTACTGCTAAACCTCAATCTCTGTCAAACCCCTCTTACTGCAAAAACCTCAATCTCTGTTAAACCCCTCTTACTGCAAAAAACTCAATCTCTGTCAAACCTCTCTTACTGCCAAACCTCAATCTCTGTCAAACCCCTCTCACTGCCAAACTTCAATCTCTGTCAAACCCCTCTTACTGCAAAAACCTCAATCTCTGTCAAACCTCTCTTACTGCCAAACCTCCCTTACTGTTAAACCTCAATCTCTGTCAAACCCCTCTTACTGCAAAAACCTCAATCTCTGTCAAACCTCTCTTACTGCCAAACCTCGATCTCTGTCAAACCTCAATCTCTGTCAAACCCCTCTTACTGCAAAAACCTCAATCTCTGTCAAACCTCTCTTACTGCTAAACCTCAATCTCTGTCAAACTTTTCTTACTGCCAAACCTCAATCTCTGTCAAACCTCAATCTCTGTCAAACCCCTCTTACTGCAAAAACCTCAATCTCTGTCAAACCTCTCTTACTGCTAAACCTCAATCTCTGTCAAACCTCTCTTACTGCCAAACCTCAAATTCTGCCAAACCTCAATCTCTGTCAAACCTCTCTTACTGCTAAACCTCAATCTCTGTCAAACTTCTCTTACTGCCAAACCTCAATCTCTGTCAAACCTCCCTTACTGCCAAACCTCAATCTCTATCAAACCTCTCTTACTGCCAAACCTCAATCTCTGTCAAACCTCTCTTACTGCCAAACCTCAATCTCTATCAAACCTCTCTTACAGCCAAACCTCAATCTCTGTCAAACCTCTCTTACTGCCAAACCTCAATCTCTATCAAACCTCTCTTACTGCCAAACCTTAATCTCTGTTAAACCTCTCTTACTGCCAAACCTCAATCTCTATCAAACCTCTCTTACTGCCAAACCTTAATCTCTGTCAAACCTCTCTTACTGCTAAACCTCAATCTCTGTCAAACTTCTCTTACTGCCAAACCTCAATCTCTGTCAAACCTCTCTTACTGCAAAAACCTCAATCTCTGTCAAACCTCTCTTACTGCCAAACCTCAATCTCTGCCAAACCTCCACCACTGCCAAATCTCTCTTATTAAAAACCTCTCTTATTAACAATCTCCATCACGGTCAATCCTTCACCACTGCCAAACCTCCATCACTGTCAAACCTCCATCACAGCCAAACCTCCATCACTGTCAAACCTCCATCACTGTCAACCCTACACCACTGTCAAACCTCCATCATTGCCAAATCTCCATCATGGCCAATCCTTCACCACTGCCAAACCTCCACCACTGCCAAACCTCCTTCATTGCCAAACCTCCATCACTGCCAAACTTCAACCACTGACAAACCTCCATCACTACCAAACCTCCAGCACTGCCAAACCTCCACCACTGCCAATCCTCCTATACCTCCAAATCTCTCTTATTAAAAATCTCTCTTATTAACAACCTCCATCATGGCCAATCCTTCACCACTGCCAATCTTCCACCACTGCCAATCTTCCACCACTGCCAATCTTCCACCACATCCAATCCTCCACCACTGCCAAACCTCCATCACTGCCAAATCTCTCTTATTAACAATCTCCATCACGGTCAATCCTTCACCACTGCCAAACCTCCATCACTGTCAAACCTCCATCACTGCCAAACCTCCATCACTGTCAAACCTCCATCACTGTCAACCCTCCACCACTGTCAAACCTCCATCATTGCCAAATCTCCATCATGGCCAATCCTTCACCACTGCCAAACCTCCACCACTGCCAAACCTCCTTCATTGCCAAACCTCCATCACTGCCAAACTTCAACCACTGACAAACCTCCATCACTGCCAAACCTCCAGCACTGCCAAACCTCCACCACTGCCAATCCTCCTATACCTCCAAATCTCTCTTATTAAAAATCTCTCTTATTGCCAAACTTGTATCACTGCTAAACCTCTATCACTGCCAAATGTCTATCACCATCAAACCTGATAACTGCCAAATCTCTACCACTGCTACACCTCTATCACTGCCAAGCCTCTCCTACAGCCAACACATCTGCTGTACATCTGCTGCACGTGTTCAGCTACAAATTGTTGAATTTCATAACCTTCATAAACTTTGAAACCTTAATGCCGTGTGCTTTGGCTGTAATATACTGCATACAGCCTCGTCAATAAAGCTGAACTGAATTACAGCTGAGAGAGGGAGAGAGGGAGAGAGAGAAAGAGAGAATGTAATATGGCTACCCAGTCATAACATCCTTTATACTGTCTCCCTCGCTCTGTCTCTCACTCACACACAGACACATATGGATATGAAATTACTGCTCTTCTCTTTGATGTCACAGAATAAATCTTTAGGGGATGAATCAGTGTCACCTACCGCTGTAACCAGAAACAAAGAAAGAGAGATAAAGAACTAAAGAGAAACAGAGAGAGAGAGAGAGAGAGAGAGAGAGAGAGAGGGAGGGAGGGACATAACGTAGCTGCAACATGTTCTGTTTAATCTCTCTGAAGTTCAGACTTCAGAGAAACAGGTTCTCTGTGAGGTGCATGTGGTGCTGATGATGTAATCAGAGCGCCGGCGCATCTAAAGTTTTCACACCTGCTCATAATCACACGGTTCAGTCGGTTTAGACTCTATATAAACACTTCTGACTCTGTAGAGAGAGATATTTAGAAAGATCAGGGGAAAAGAGAATGTTTACTAAAAAGTCTAACATTTACAGACGGATGATAGTAGCGGTGGGTGATCATTACACCTTCCACACATCTCACAGCTTACTCTACAGCTTCAGTGTAGAGATAGCAGCTCTGATGTTCAAATGTAATGCTTATTATTATTATTTACTAATTAGTATTCTAATGCACAAAGCATCTACCTTGCCAACAATGCCACCAATATTGTGGATGAAACGAATCTGGACTAATCTAGACACTCTCCAACATACACCTGGGTTAATCTAGACCTTCTCCAACATACACCTGAACTAATAAAGACATTCTCCAGCATCTACAAGAAACTACTCTAGACCCTCTCCAACATACACCTGGACTACTCTAGACGCTCTCTAACATACACCTTGACTAATCTAGACCTTCTACAACATACACCTGAACTAATAAAGATATTCTCCAACATCTACAAGAAACTACTCTAGACCCTCTCCAACATACACCTAGACTACTCTAGACCTTCTCTAACAAACACCTAGACTAATCTAGACCTTCTACAACATACACCTGAAGTAATAAAGACATTCTCCAACGTCTACAAGAAACTACTCTAGACCTTCTCCAACATACACCTGGACTACTCTAGACCCTCTCCAACATACACCTGGACTACTCTAGACCTTCTCCAACACACACCTGAACTAATAAAGACATTCTCCAACGTCTACAAGAAACTACTCTAGACCCTCTCCAACATACACCTGGACTACTCTAGACCCTCTCCAACACACACCTGAACTAATAAAGACATTCTCCAACGTCTACAAGAAACTACTCTAGACCCTCTCCAACATACACCTGGACTACTCTAGACCCTCTCCAACATACACCTGGACTACTCTACACCTTCTCTAACAAACACCTAGATTCTTCTAGACCTTCTCCAACATACACCTGGACTAATTTAGACCTTCTCCAACATATAATTGGCCTAAAGAGACCCTCTTCAACATACACCTGTACTAATCTATACCTTCTTAAACATACACCTGTACTAATCTAGACATTCTTCAACATCTAGAAGAGACTTCTCTACACCCTCTCCAACATACAGCTGGGCTAATAACGACATTCTCCAACATCTACAAGAGACTAATCTAGACCTAATCTAGAGCCTCTCCAACACACACCTGGACTACACTAGACCCTCTCTAACATACACTTAGACTAATCTAGACCTTCTGCAACATACACCTGGAGTAATCTAGACCCTCTCTAACATACACCTGGACTAATTTAGACCCTCTCCAACATATAATTGGCCTAAAGAGACCCTCTTCAACATTCACCTATACTAATCTAGACATTCTTCAACATCTACAAGAGACTAATCTAGACCCTCTCCAACATACACCACATACTAAAACAGACCTTCTCCATTACCTACCAAAACTGATCTAGACCATCTCCAACATACACCTGGACTAATCTAAACCCTCTCCAACATACTCCTGTACTAATCTAGACCCTCTCCAACATACACCTGGACTAATCTAGACCCTGTCTAACATACACATGGACTACTCTAGACCCTATCTAACATACACCTGGACTAATCTAGACCCTCTCCAACATACACCTGGACTAATCTAAACCCTCTCCAACATACACCTGGACTAATCTAGACCCTCTCCAACATACACCTGGCCTAATAAAGATATTCTCCAACATCTACAAGAGACTAATCTAGACACTCTCCAACCAACACCTGGACTAATCTAGACTCTCTTGAACATCTACAAGAGACTAATCTAGACCCTCTCCAACATACACCTGAACTAATCTAGACCATCTCCAACATAACACTGGACTACTCTAGACCCTCTCCAACATACACTTGGACTACTCTAGACCCTCTCTAATACACATCTGGACTAATCCAGACCCTCTCCAACATACATCTGGGGTAATCTACACCCTCTCCAACATGCCACTGGATTACTCTAGACCCTCTCCAACATATACCTGGACTACTCTAGACATTCTCCAACATTTACAAGAGACTAATCTAGACCTTCTCCAACATAAACCTGGACTACTCTAGACCCTCTCCAAACATACACTTGGCCTACCCTAGACCCTCTTCAACATCCATCATAGACTAATTTAGACCCTCTTCAACATACACCATCGACTAAACCAGACCTTTATCTACATCTAACAATAACTAATCTAGACTCTCTCCAAAATCCACCACAGACCAAACGAGGCCTCCTCCAGCATCTACCAAAGACTAATCTAGACTCTGTCCAAATGCACCATAATCTAGACAATCTTCAACATACACCTAGATTATATAGACCCTCTCCAACATACATCATAGACTAAACTAGACACTCTCCAACATACACCTGGACTAACCTAGACTCTCTCCAACATACATCTGGACTAATCCAGACCCTCTCCAACATCTATGTATCTCAATTTTTGGCAATTTTTATTTTCTAGATTATGTGAGCAGGACTGCTGCCTTGTACATTGTGTGGAAAATTCATGATAAACGGAGCAATAGAAATGCTCCAAAATTACATGGAAAAAAATCTGGTTCCATAGACTTACATTTAATTCAGCTGGCCATAAAAACCACTTGTTACTGTCCAGTGAAACTAACATGGCGGTGTTGTTGTTTTTGTTGCTATTTTACTCACGATGGTCCCGCTGCTTCCCCGACTGGGGGTCCTGTCCCCCAGCTCTCTGTGGAAAATCCCACCCGGGTTAAACTGGGTCGCCCACACGAACTTGTGCAGGTGGAAGAGGGCGTCCATCCCCACAATGCGGGCGTTGTCGGCCAGCCGGGCGAGCTGGGCATGTCCATGGCTCTGATTAAACGGGTAAACAAAGCTGTGGATCTCTGTATCATTCGCCACGTACAGCACCTGATCCTCCGGGCCTGGGGAAACAGGATAGTATTCATAAACTCACTACCTGACAACAGCTTCCTTCGACACATCCTTCTACTGGCTTTGGTTCTCCCTCAGAGATTGTTATCACCAGCTATAAGAAAAGCATGAATTTTATATATTTTATTTTTCTAGTTTGCACTTATTCATGTCATTTAAACAAAACAAAGGAAAATAAAAAGTAAATAAAAAACCTGGCCTTGCAAAGCAAATGGTATATATATATATATATATATATATATATATATATGATGAAAGCAGGTTCACACTGAGCACATGTGACAGACGTGACAGAGTCTGGAGACGCTGTGGAGAGTGATCTGCTGCCTGCAACATCCTTCAGCATGACCGGTTTGGCAGTGGGTCAGTAATGGTGCTAGGTGGCATTTCTTTGGAGGGCCGCACAGCCCTCCATGTGCTCGCCAGAGGTAGCCTGACTGCCATTAGGTACCGAGATGAGATCCTCAGACCCCTTTTGCTGGTGCGGTTGGCCCTGGTTTCCTCCTAATGCAGGACAATGCTAGACCTCATGTGGCTGGAGTGTGTCAGCAGTCCCGGATGAAGGCATTGAAGCCATGGACTGGCCCGCCCGTTCCCCAGACCTGAATCCGACTGAGCCCATCTGAGACATCATGTCTTGCTCCATCCACCAACGTCACCTTGCACCACAGATTGTCCAGGAGTTGGCAGATGCTTTAGTCCAGGTCTGGGAGAAGATTCCTCAGGAGACCATCCGCCACCTAATCAGGAGCATGCCCAGGCGTTGTAGGGAGGTCATAAAGGCAAGTGGAGGCCACACACAATACTGAGCCTCATTTTGACTTGTTTTAAGGACATTATATCAAAGTTGGATCAGCCTGTAGTGTGTTTTTCCACTTTAATTTTGTGTGACTCCAAATCCAGGCCTCCATTGGTTAAGAAATTTGATTTCCATTGATGAGTTTTGTGTGATTTTGTTGTCAGCACATGTACAGAACAAAGTATTCAATGAAAATATGAGAATAGTGTTATTTGAGTTTGTTATATATATATATATATATATATATATATATATATATATATATATATATATATATATATATATATATATATATATATATATATATTAAATAGGGAACCATAAATTGATTATTAGCTGCTATTGAGTGTTTGTGAGTTGCTCTTACCTTTAGTAATACATTCACCATCAAACTCTTTAAAGTTCCTGTCGCAGGTGCATCGATAGGATCCTTTAGTGTTTGCACAGTACTGAGAACAAACTCCGAACATCAGACACTCGTTCACCTCTGAGAGAGAAAGAGAGAGAGAGATTTCAGTCGCTCTTTATATGTTCAGTAAACAAGTCACTGTTAGAATCTCCTATTTCCTACTTATGTGCAGCACAGTCTGAAAGCCAGGCTACATGAGGAGTCATTTACCTGGAATCAGTATAAATAAACAAACAAACAATTTACTGTGATTGTGTCCTGTGTGTTATCTAGTCATTTCTGCAATTCAAACCTTTTTTGGATTAAATCTTGCTAATCAATTCTTAATCATTCTCTACGTTCATTTTGGTTATTTATTTTTAATCTTTTTTATTTGAATCTGTTTAATCAATCCTTCATTAAGTAAAGTTAAGCAGCAAGGTAAGTTAAATCAGTTCAATCAATCCATCACTTAGTTCAGTCGGTTTAATCAAGTTAATCAATTTTTCTTTAAATCAAATCAGATTATTGTTCCATATTTAAGTTCAATTAGTTTATTATGTTTAGCCTACTAATCAATCCTCCATTCAGTTATACCTGGTTAATCTGTGCAATCAAACCTTCATTAGATAGCATTAGATAGCAATCCTTCATTAAGTTCTTTTCTTAAGTTCTTTAATTGGGCAACTCTAGCAAGCAATGCTTCAAGTTGAATCTGGTTAAACCATCCTCGAGAAAATTATATCTGGTTAATCAATCACTAAGTTAAATCTGGTTAATCATTCACCTTTCAGATAAATATTAATAAGCAATCCTCCTTTAAGTTAAATCTGGATATTGATTTATTTAAGTTAAATATTTCATTATATTCAATTTGAATAATCAAACCTTCATTACATTAAGTCTGGATAATCAATCCTTCATTAGGTTAAATCTAGTTATTCCAACCTCTATTCAGATAAATCTTGATAATCAATCATTCACTACATTCAACCTGAATAATCAATCAATAACCTTCTTTAAGTTAAATCTGGACAATCAAGCCTTCTTTAAGTTAAATCTGGATAATCAATCCTACTTTAAGTTAAATCTGGACAATCAAGCCTTCTTTAAGTTAAATCTGGATAATCAACCCCTCTTTAAGTTAAATCTAGATAATCAAATATAATTTAAGGTAAATCTATCAAATCTTCTTTAAGTTAAACCTGGATAATCCATACTCCGTTAAGTTAAACCTGGATAATCAATCCTCCTTTAAGTTAAACCTGAATAATCAATCTCCTTTAAGTTAAACCTGGATAATCAATTCTTCTTTAAGTTAAATCTAGATAATCAATTCTCCTTTAAGTTAAATCTAGATAATCAAATCTCATTTAAGTTAAATCTGGATAATCAATCCTCATTTAAGTTAAGTCTGGATAATCAACTCTACTTTAAGTCTAAATAATCAACCTCATTTAAGTTAAGTCTGGATAATCAAATCTTCTTTAAGTCTGGATAATCCATCCTCCTTTAAGTGAAGTCTGGATAATCAATTTTCCTTCAATTCTGGATTATCAATTATCCATTACATTCAATCCGTATAATCAATTCTCCTGTCTGGATAATCAATCCATCACTACATTACATCTAGTTAATCATTCTGGAGAAGCTGGGAAACTGAATATGTGTTCCTACAACCAAGATACTAGAGACCACCAGAGGCAACCCCTTTTTTGTTAGTTTGGAAGTGTGTCGCTCTCTATACCTTCACACTTCTTGCTGCGTTGATCTCTCCTGAATCCGGCTTTGCACTCACACACCGGGCGTGCGGCCGTGTGGTTGCAGAAGGCGTCGTCCCCGCACAGCTGTGTTTGTCCTCTGCAGTCGCCGTCCGCAGAAACTACAACACAGAGACAGCTCGCATCAGATCTCCGGCTACCGGCTCTGCTCTTCCACACGGCCCAACGCGGAGGCCTGACGGCAGCAAGAGCCCGGCCCTCGGAGAGCCGGAGCTTTCGGACCTGCTCGGACGCTCGGGCGGAGTGAAGTTGTGGGAAGTGTAGTGTTGTGTGGGGACGTTCCAGCCTTCCAGCTGAACTCCACTGTTTGATTATTAACGTTGACGTAATTAATATTCTCGTAAACTCACGTTCATATTTAATGTTTATAAATCTGCTGAGAGTCTGAACCGGTCCGTGTTCCTCGTGGCACCGTTCGGGTTGGGCTGTGAACACTCACACTGTTTGCAGTCTCGCTCGTCCGAGCCGCCGTCCCCGCAGTCATCAAACAGATCACACTGCAGCTCCGCCGGGACACAGCGGCCGCTAGAGCAGGAGAACTCCGCCTTCCCACACGCCCTCGCCCTACTGTCCACATCTACAGAGAGAGAGAGAGAGGGAGAGAGAGAGATAGAGAGAGATAGAAGGAATAGGAACAAAGAAAGACAGAAAAGGAGAGAGAGTTAATACACACATATTGAATGTTCTGTATGTGTACGTCTGTGTGTGTTTTGTGTGTGTATGTGTATATATTTGTATGCATGTGTGTATGTGCGTGTGTGTATATATACATATGTGTGTGTATATATTTGTATATATGTGTGTGTATGTGTATATGTGTGTGTGTGTGTTGTCTGTATGTGTGTATATATGTATATGTGTATGTGTGTGTATGTGTGTGTTTTTGTCTGTATGTGTGTATATGTATATGTGTGTGTGTGTGTGTGTGTGTGTGTATGTGTGTGTGTTTGTCTGTATGTGTGTGTGTATGTGTGCGTGTGTATATATGTATATGTGTATGTGTGTGTATGTGTGTGTTTTTGTCTGTATGTGTGTATATGTATATGTGTGTGTATGTGTATGTGTCTGTATATGTCTGTATGTGTGTGTGTATGTGTGTGTGTTTGTCTGTATGTGTGTGTATGTGTGTGTTTTTGTCTGTATGTGTGTATATGTATATGTGTGTGTGTGTGTATGTGTCTGTATATGTCTGTATGTGTGTGTGTATGTGTGTGTGTTTGTCTGTATGTGTGTGTATATGTATATGTGTGTGTGTGTGTGTTTGTGTGCGTGTGCGTGTGTGTGTGTGTGTGTGTGTGCTCACCACACTCCTCCTCGTCTGAGTTATCTCCACAGTCGTTCGCTCCGTTACACACCAGCTCCGTCCTCACACACACTCTGTTGTTCCTGCAGCGGAATGGTCTACTCGGAGGACACGCTAACTTCACTACACACACACACACACACACACACACACACACACACACACACACACACACACACACACATAAGCACACACAACCCACACACAGACACACATGCGCACACACACACACACACACAAACACATATTTATATTCATATATTCATTAAGATCTATTAGGATCATCTACCTTGTACTTCCACTAACTGGCCACTTTATTAGAAACACCCACCCTGTACTTCCACTAACTGGCCACTTTATTGCAAACACCTACCTTGCACTTTCACTAACTGTCCACTTTATTAAAAACACCTACCTTGCACTTCCACTAACTGCCCACTTTATTAGAAACACCCACCATATACTTTCACAAGCTGGCCACTTTATTTGAAACACCCACTTTGTACTTTCACTAACTGCCCACTTTATTAAAAACACCCGCCTTGTACTTCCACCAACTGGCCACATTATTGGAAACACCAACCTTGTACTTCAACTAACTGGCCACTTTATTGGAAACACCTACCTTGCACCTTCACTAACTGGCCACTTTATTAGAAACACCCACCTTGTACTTCAACTAACTGGCCACTTTATTAGAAACACCCACCTTGCACTTCCACTAAATGGCCACTTTATTAGAAACACCCACCTTGTACTTCCACTAACTGGCCACCTTATTAGAAACACCCACCTTGTACTTCCACTAACTGGCCACTTTATTAGAAACACCTTACTATTCTCTTTGTAACTTACTTGTAACTTTAACAGTGTGAGCTGAATGCAGTGTTAACCTACCACACATCTCTGCATCTTCATCAGAATTATCTCCGCAGTCATCCTCACCGTCACACAGCCACACCAGCAGCTTACAGAGCGTGTTATTACAAACAAACTCATCAGGCCGACACGTCAGGCCACCTAGAGACAAACAACCGCACACAGAGGAACAAAACCAGAAACATATGATTAGAAATGAAGACTCTTGTAGCACAGTCTGTTTACTCCGCAGCATCTTTGCAAAAGCCCCCCAGGCATTTATCATGTGTCTTTCTGTGGGGGGAGTCCAAAATAAACAAACCCGAAGGTCAGAATCTCCTACCCAACACTTGTACAACGAATATCAATAAGATACATAAGCAAACAGAAAGAAAAAACAGTTTTTTTAAGGTAGTATTTTAGAAAATCTTAGAAAGCTGCACTAGAGGTAACACTTTCTATGAATCCTAGATGCATAATATAATATAAAAGCATCCGTGAGTCAACTCAAGCCAAGTTAAGGTTTATTTACATATACACCACCGCCCAAAAGTTTAGGATCACTTTAGAATTTAATTTCATGCAATTTTCATGTAATTCACAAACAATATTGTCAATTTCTCTATTAATGTAAGTGTATCAGATGATTTTTAAAGAATAAAAATGTTTGTATTAAAGTTTATTTTTGTATAGAGGCTTATTTTGCATATAGTCCTATTATCAGCAATTCTCAGTCCTCTGTCTAAATCTCCTGGTACGACCACCAATCCAAGTTAAGGATGTTATTAGACTAATTGGTTGTTAGGACACTCTTGCTCAATTGTGATCACAGCTGAAAAACATTCTACTAATAAGTGAGTATAAAAGGGAGAACAACATTCTAGGTTAGTTTAGTATCTGAAGATCAGCAGTTGATGTCTTACTGACCGACTCACAATGACCAGAAAGAAACAACTTTCTTTAGAGACCCGTCAGTCCATTGTTGTGTTAAGGAAGAAGATACTCCATTAAAAACAAGAACATTTCACTGTGATCCCAAACTTTTGAACGGTAGTGTATACTTTTACAACAGATGTTGTCACAAAGCAGCTTTACAGGCCCCCCAATGAGCCACCAATGAGCTAGATAGTTTGTCTAGTAGCCCAATATAGGCATTGTGGTTAGTAGAACATCTGGAGAAGTTAATTGCTGAGTAGAAGGACATCTAAAGGGGAAGGTTGTTCTTGTGTAAAAGGATGTCTGGAGGAGAAGGTAGTTGTTGAGTAGAAGGATGTCTGAAGTAGAAAGTATTTTTTTAGTCAAGAGACCTTTAAAGGAAGTTAGTTCCTAAGTAGAAGGACATCTAAAGGAGAAGGTAGTTCTTGAGTAGTAGGACGTCTAGAGGAGAAGGTACTTCTTGAGTAGAAGGACATCTGGAGGAGAAGGTACTTCTTGAGTAGAAGGACATCTGGAGGAGTTCTTGAGTAGAAGGACGTCTGGAGGAAAATGTAGTTCTTGAGTAAAAGGACATCTAGAGGAGAAAGTACTTCTTGAGTAGAAGGGCATCTGAAGTAGAAGGTAGTTCTTGAGTAAAAGGACCTCTGGAGAAGTTCTCGAATAGAAGGACATCTGAAGGAAAAGGTAGTTCTTGAGTAAAAGGACATCTAGAGGAGAAAGTCCTTCTTGAGTAGAAGGGCATCTGAAGTAGAAGGTAGTTCATGAGTAAAACGACCTCTGGAGGAGTTCTTGAGTAGAAGCACATCTGGAGGAGAAGGTTGTTCTTGAGTAAAATGACCTCTGGGGGAGTTCTCGAGCAGAACAGCATATGGACGAGAAGGTAGTTCTTGAGTAGAAGGACGCCTGAAAGAGAAGGTAGTTCTTGAGTAAAAGGACCTCTGGAGGAGTGCTTGAGTAGAAGGACATCTGGAGAAAAAGGTAGTTCTTGTGTAGAAGGATCCCTAGGAGAAAAAGGTGGTTTTTGAGTAAAAGGACCTCTGGAAGAGTTCTTGAGTAAAAGGACCTCTGGAAGAATGAGTAGAATGGCATCTCGAGGAGAAGGTACTTCTTGAGTAAAAGGACATCTGAAGTAAAAGGTAGTTCTTGAGTAAAAGGACATCTGAACGAGAAGGTAGTTCTTCAGTAGAAGGACATCTGAAGGAGAAGGTAGTTCTTTAGTAGAAGAACATCTGAAGGAGAAGGTAGTTCTTGAGTAGAAGGACATCTGAAGGAGAAGGTAGTTCTTCAGTAGAAGAACATCTGAAGGAGAAGGTAGTTCTTGGGTAGAAAGACATCTGAAGTAGAAGGTAGTTCTTGAATAAAAGGACCTCTGGGGGAGAAGGTACTTCTTGAGTAGGAGTACCTTAATACTTATATAATACTTCATAATACCTGGTATAAACACGTATAATGTCTCTTATATAGTCAATAGTCCAGTCAATTTCCATAATATATTATATCTGATCTTTAAAAGCAAGTAAATCTTGTTATGAATGTGTTTTAAATATAAACAAAATGTATGTTATTGAATGTTATATTATATAGTAGAAGTTATATAGAAACTTATAAGTTTCATACTCTCTATGTAATTATACTAGGAATACTACGGTATTATGTACTCATTATACCCCATCATAGATGCATTCACGAAGCAAGGATTCTTGGGAATGTAATCAAATAATTTATGAACTCTTTAGTGTTTTTCCTGGAAAATAATTAGTATTTTATAAATTGGAAATTCAAACTGACCCTCGTTTCCGAAACAGGCCGCCTGCTGTCAGAGAAAGAGGGAGAGCGAGCGAGTGTGTATGAGCCACGGCAGGTGTCCAATGCAAATGGACATTAATAAGGGACGAGTGAGCTGAATAAAAGCAGACAGAGCTCCAGGCTCTGAGCTGGATGAAGCTGCATAATAACACATACTGCCCAAATAACACGCTTTAAATATTGAAGAGTGAAACAAAATCCAGGTAAAACTCATCCAGTAAATTATGAGAAAAGATGCAAAAATGTCTGATATTCTTTCCACAGAGTTTGCATATCGTAAGACAGGTTTGCATCATACTTAGAGAAGCAGAGTGAAAGTCGAACGCAGTTCCTCGAACTTTTATTAAAAACACACAATTAAAGTTCCTCAAAATTCTACCAATCAGGCAAATAATGTTCCTCAAACTTCTAACCATCAGGCAATTAAAGTTCCTCAAACTTCCACCAATCAGACAAATAAAGTTCCTCAAACATCTACCAATCAGACAAATAAAGTTCCTTAAACTTCCACCAATCAGGCAACTAAAGTTTCTCATACATCTACCAATCAGACAACTAAAGTTCCTCAAACTTCTACCAATCAGAAACTACAGTTTCTCAACCTTCTACCAATCAGGCAATTTCAGTTCCTTAAACTTCTAACCATCAGGCAATTAAAGTTCCTCAAACATCCACCAATCAGACAACTAAAGTTCCTCAAATGTCTACCAACCAGACAACTAAAGTTCCTCAAATGTCTACCAACCAGACAACTAAAGTTCCTCAAACGTCTACCAATCAGACAACTAAAGTTCCTCAAATATCTACCAATCAGGCAAACAAAGTTCCTCCAACCTCTACTAATCAGGCAACTAAAAATATCCAAATTTCTACCAATCCAGCAAACAAGGGTCTTCTGCCTATCAGAAAAAAACTGTCTCCACCTTCTATTATTCTGGAAAACAAGGTTCCTCAAAGTTCTACCAATCAGGCAAATAAAGTTCCTGAGACTTTACCAATTGAGGCAAACAAGGTTCCTTAAACTTCTACCAATGAGACAAACAAGGTTCCTTAAACTTCTACCAATGAGGCAAACAAGGTTCCTTAAACTTCTACCAATGAGGCAAACAAGGTTCCTTAAACTTCTACCAATGAGACAAACAAGGTTCCTTGAACATTTACCAACCAGACAACTAAAGTTCCTCAAACTTTTACCAAAGCTTTTATCAGGCGACTAAAGTCCAGAGCTTCTAAGTGGCACAACTCTATAAGCACCGGCTTTAAGAGGTCACAAGTTGGATCCTTGGTGGTCCCAAAGCCATACATGCCCATGAGTCAAATAGACACCCACAAGATTACCCCACGTAGTCCTTGTCTCAAGCAGTTAGCATTCTCCTCCAAGCGTGTTGAGCTCCTCTGATGGTGGTAGAGACTCAGAGGAGGCATCTGCTAGCTAGTTGGTGCTGTGTGACAGAGGGGAGGCCTGGCTAATGCCTGAAATTTGAAAGAAAATTGGATTCAACCATGAAGCAAACATCAGACAAGAAACATGTCTTGGAGCGAAGGAGGGGCTAAACCAGCTGCGGCTGTAAATCCCAGCATGGGACACTTCATCTCTGAGGCAGAAGAGCTTCAGTCAGTCGCAGGTGTGAGCAGCATCCCAACAATACAAGCGGCCACAATTTTACCAAACACTGAGATGAAGCCTTTCATGTTGGAGCATGTGTGATATGGAGTGGAACTCTTTCATCTCCACAATTTTCACAAATGACTGTGAGAGTGAGAGAGAGAGAGAGAGAGAGTGAGAGAGAGAGAGAGAGAGAGAGAGAGAGCGTCTGGGCAATTTTCATAAACATTTTGCAAATGAGCGCTCTCGCACACTAGTGCGCGTGTGTCTGTGTAAATGCACGTGTGTGTGGTGGAGTCTACTGATGAAGGGTCGAGTGAGATGATCCTGTTGGATGGATCCATAGGGGCTCCGAACGTTCACAGACATGACTGGGTGATGATGTTTGTGGTGGGTCGAGGGACAAACCTAACTCTAACCCTAACCCTAACCCTGATCTAACCCTAACCTAACCCAAACCTAACCCT
>CM038728.1:7824762-7877262 GCA_021613375.1 Megaleporinus macrocephalus
CCAGAAGCACATTGGTGAGGTCAGACACTGATGCTGGACGAGAAGGTCTGGCTCACAGTCTCCGCTCTAATTCATCCCAAAGGTGTTCTATCAGGTTGAGGCCAGTCAACTTCTTCCACACCAAACTAGCTCCTCCATGTCTTTATGGAGCTGCTTTGTGCACTGGTGGGCAGCCTGAACTGTCCCAACAGAGTTTCTATACTGGAACTAAGCTCACCTCCTAAAAAACAACCCCACACCATAATCCCACCCCTTCCAAACTTTACACTCAGCACAATGCAGTCAGACAAGTAGAGTCCATCAGATTGCCAGATGTAGAAGCGTGATTGGTCACTCCAGAGAACACGTCTCCACTGCTCTAGAGTCCAGTGATACTCTGCATTGTTCTTGGTGATGTAAGGCTTGGATGCAGCTGCTCGGCCAAGGAGACCCATTCCATGAAGCTCTCTACGCTCTGTTCTTGAGCTGATCTGAAGACCACATGAAGTTTGGAGGTCTGTAGTGATTGACTCTGTAGAAAGTTGGTGACCTCTGTGCACTATGCTCCTCAGCATCCGCTGACCCGCTCTGTCATTGTATGTGTTCTACCACTTGGTGTCTGAGTTGCTGATGTTCTCAATCACTTCCACTTTGTTTGAACACCACTGACAGTCCACTGTGGAATATTTAGTAGTGAGGAAACTTCACCACTGGACTTCACAGGTGGCGTCCTATCACGGTACCATGCTGGAGTTCATTGAGCTCCTGAGAGCGACCCATTCTTTACTAATGTGTGTAGAAGCATTGATTGACTAGGTGCTGGTTTTATACACCTGTGGTCATGGAAGTGATTGGACTCCTGAATTCAGTGGTATGGATGGGGGAGTGAACAGTTCTTGTAATTTGTGGGAGATGTATCGGATAGTGGGCAGGTCTAATCACAAACCTCGTCTGAATGGTCAGCACAGTCGAAGTCTCCATCACAGCGGAAGCGTGCGGAGATACACTCTCCATTAGCACACACAAAGTCCTTCCAGCTGCACGTCACCGGCTCTGAGGACAGAACAAACATAAACATGACCAATGGATCACATACAGTCTAAGAGAAGTAATTACAGTACTAGATAATTACAGTACTAAACAAGTAAATCAAGCACTAGAAAACCACTGTAATACTAGTGATGTAATTGCAGTCCTGGAGCTGTAATTACAGTACTACATATATAATTACAGTACCAAAAACTAATTACAGTACTGGAGATATAATTACCATATTTAAAAAGTACTTAAAAGTAATTACAGCCACAATAATTACAGTAATTACTGCAACTAATACAGGACTAGTGATATAATTACAGCATGAGAGACGTAATTACAGCACTAGAGATATAATTACAGTACCAGAAAAGTAATTACCATGCTGGAGATATAATCATCATATCTAAAAAGTAATTACAGTAGTAGAGATATATTCAAAGTACTAAAATGTGATTACAGTACTAGGTAGTAATTACAGTACTAGTGATGTAATTATGTTGTAATTACAGTACTGGAGATGTAATTACAGTATGAGGAAACTATGATGTAATCACAGAACTAGTGCTACAGAATTAATTACAGTACTAGTTAATCAACTACAGTACTAGAACATTTATAACAGTAGAAGAGAAGCAATTACAATATTAGATAATTACAGTACTTAATATTTAATGACAGCACTAGATAATTCATTGTTCGAGTACCAAAGGAGTGATTACAACACTAGAGAAATCACTGCGGTACTAGACAATTAATTACAGCGCTAGAGATGTAATTACAGCAATAAATAAATCATTACAGTACTAAAGATAAAAAGTAATTAAAGTATTAGACATGCAATTGCCACAAAAGAGATGCAACTGCATTACTAGAGCCATAATTAAAGCACAAGATATTTACCATACCATATACATAATTACAGCACTAGAGAAGTAATTGCAGTACTAAAGAAGTGATTACAGTATGACAGAGCTAATTACAGTACCACATATGGAACTACAGTACTAGAGAACTAATTACAAAACTAGAGATGGAACTACAGTACCAGAGAACTAATTAGAAAACTAGAGATGGAACTACAGTACTAGAGGACTAATTACAGTACTACAGGTGGAATTACAGTACTAGAGATGAAACTACAGTACTAGAGATGGAGCTACAGTACTAGAGAACTAATTACAATGCTAAAGATGGAATTACAGTATTAGAGAACTAATTACAATGCTAGAGATTGAACTACAGTACTAGAGAATAAACTACAGTACTATAGAGTACACTAAAGTACTAGAGATGGAACTACAGTACTAGAGATGGAACTACAGTACTAGAGATGGAACTACAGTACTAGAGATGGAACTCCAGTACTAAAGATGAAACTACAGTACTGGGGAATAAACTACAGTACTAGGAATCGCACTACAGTACTAGAGAACTAATTACAATGCCAGAGATAGAACTAATTACAGTACTAGAGATGGAACTACAGTACTAGAGGACTAATTACAGTACTACAGGTGGGATTACAGTACTAGAGATGAAACTACAGTACTAGAGATGGAACTACAGTACTAGAGAACTAATTACAATGCTAAAGATGGAATTACAGTATTAGCGAACTAATTACAATGCTAGAGATTGAAATACAGTACTAGAGAATAAACTACAGTACTATAGAGTACACTAAAGTACTAGAGATGGAACTACAGTACTAGAGATGGAACTACAGTACTAAAGATGGAACTACAGTACTAAAGAACAAACTACAGTACTATAAATGGGAGGTGGAATTACAGTACTGGGGAATAAACTACAGTACTAGGGATGGCACTACAGTACCAGAGAACTAATTACAATGCTAGAAATTGAACTAGGGATGGAACTACAGTACTAAAGAACTAAATACAGTACTACAGATGGAACTACAGCACTAAATAACTAATTACAGTACTACAGATGGAACTATAGTACTAGAGAATAAACTACAGTACTATAGAGTACACTAAAGTACTTGAGATGGAACTACAGTACTAGAGATGGAAGTACAGTACTAGTGATGTAACTACAGTACTAAAGAACTAATTACAGTACTACAAATGGAACTACAGTACAAGAGAACCAATTACAATATTAGACAAGTAATTACAGTACTACAGAATAATTACAGAACCTAAAAACAACCCAAACGAGCTTCTACTCCACTAGTTCCGTTCCTGCTGTGGACTGGTCAGCAGTGGATGAGGAGTGGTGGCTAAGCCTGGTTTAAACTGGGAGGAGTGGTGTGCAGGCTGGGCGAGCCCGTATTGGTCACTGTGTTATTTGTTATATAGAAAACAGGAAGTGCGGTGTGCGTCTGAACGTTGCGCTGCTGATGCGTCACGCGGTGTTAGAGCGAAATAACATGCATCAGAAATAATCAATCAGAGACTCACGGCCGCAGTTTAACGAGAGGAGAGAACGGAGTCGGCCTCGCCATCGCGAGCATACTTAATTAAAAAGCTCATAAAAATCAATAAACCATTAAATTAATGATCAGCGTTCACACGGTAGCAAACAACAACAATCCCACTGGACAAAACACAAGCAAGCTAAATGTTTTAGAGGCTGCAGAGTGAAGCTGTAGCTGCAGTTATTAAATATAATCTTAACAACATAACAGCATTATTAGCAGCTCATAAACACAAGCTATTAACACAACACAACACAACCTGAACACGGCAGCGCTCCAATCCACCTTTCATATCATATACAAACCAAACAGCTCAGACTGAGTTACTCACAAACACACGTCTGACTGACACATACACACACATATATACACACACACACATACATATATATACACACACACACAGACATATACACACACACACACACACACACATATACACAGACATTTACACATACATACATATACACACACACCTATTCACACACATATATACCCACACACATATATACACAAACATATACACATACATACATATACACACACACCTAAACATATATACACACACATACATACATATACACACACACCTATTTACATACATATATACGCACACACATATACACATGCATATATACACACACACACACCTATTCACATACATACACACACACACACACAGACACACACACACACACACACACACACACACACACACACACACACACACACATATATATATATATATATATATATATATATATATATATATATATATATATATATATACATACATATACACACACACCTATTTACATACATATATACGCACACACATATACACATACACACACACACATATACACATGCATATATACACACACACACACACCTACTCACATACATATATATATATATAAACACACATATACACATACACATACATATATACACATATATATATGTGTGTGATGTTAATAATGATGACTGACAGTGATGAAGTTGGTGATGATGTTAATGGTGATGATGTTAATGGTGATAAACGGCAATGAAGTTGATGATGATGGTGATGATGATGTTAATAATGATGACTGACGGTGATGAAGCTGAAGGTGATGCTGGTGATGATGATGGAAGATGATGGAGCTTATGGCGATGATGCGATGGCGTTAACACTGGATGATGAAGATCTTGGTGAGAACATGGATAAAGAGGGTACTCACTGCAGTTCTCCTCGTCTGAATTGTCTCCACAGTCACTCTGGCCGTCACACCTCCAGTGCTCCGGGATGCAGTTATTATTCCTGCAGCGGAACTCGTGAGGCCCACACGTCTTCTCGTCTGAGCAAACAGAAACCAACAGCATCTCAAAGGGTTCAATAAAGCTGTTGGCACTTAGGAGAGAAGTTTGAGATGCATCTCTGATATTAACCTTGTCCAGGACTTTTTCTCTTAACATCAAACCACAACCACACAAACTACTGCTGACCAAACCTGACCACTTAGGTCCGAGCAGTAGTAACTAAAGGTACACGTTCTGAGGTCTTATTCCACACGTATTCAGGTTTTTCTCTGTGCTGGTGTTAATAAATGATCAAGTTCAAAACCCATTATATTCTACATGTCTGGAGATGTTCTGTGTAGAGCTGGAGGCCCCTCTGTCCCAGTAAAAGAGAGCTATGTAAGGTTTGCAATGGTCAACTCTGGGAGGACAGCCAATAAGGGTCAGCTTGGTCTCTATAGACAACCCCCTATCATCGCCCACATATCATCGCTGTCCAAGGAAAACAATAATCTCCACTGACTTCTGGTCCTACTGACATTCTATTGACTATATATATATATATATATATATATATATATATATATATATATATATAAATATATATATATATATATATATATATATATATATATATATATATATATATATATATATATATATATATATATATAGGGGTCTAGGGTTAGGGCTAGGGCTAAGTGAGGTAGTGGGATGGGTTGAGGGTTAGGGATAGGGCTAAGTGAGGTAGTGGGAGGGGTCTAGTGTTAGGGCTAGGGCTAATTGAGGTAGTGGGAGGGTTCTAGGTTTAGGGCTAGGGCTAAGTGAGGTTGGGGGAGGGGCCTAGGATTAGGGCTAGGGCTAAGTGAGGTAGTGGGAGGGGTTGAGGGTTAGGGCTAAGGCTAAGTGAGGTAGTGGAAGGGGTCTAGGGTTAGGGCTAGGGCTAAGTGAGGTAGTGGGAGGGGTCTAGGGTTAGGGCTAGAGCTAAGTGAAGTAGTAGGGTCTACGGTTAGGGCTAGGACTAAGTGTGGTAGTGGGAGGGGTCTAGGGTTAGGGCTAGGGCTAAGTAAGGTAGTGGAAGGGTTATATAGTTAGGACTAGGGCTAAGCGAGGTTGGGTGAGGGGTCGAGGGTTAGGGCTAGGGCTAACCAAGGTAGTGGGAGGGGTCTAGGGTCAGTGTCCTGTGGGCGGCGTCCTGTGTCCACTGATGAAGGACTAGAGGAACACAAACTGTGCAGCAGCAGATGAGCTACTGTCTCTGACTTTACATCTACAAGGTGGACCAGCAAGTAGTGGGAGTGTCTAATAGAGTGGACAGTGAGTGGACACAGTGTCCTCTGTCTCGCCAGACACATCTTAGAGTTCTAAGAGACGTTCTGAGCATCCACTTCTCGCAGCATCTCCTTAAAATTCATTGCCTTCGTGCAGAAATCAGCCCCTCAGGGCGTTGAGAGATATTTGCAAGATGCGCCGGCGCACCACCACCCAACAGTGACCACTCTAATGCCGGCCGCATGGCTCCCACGGCACGGCGCTCGCAGCCCCGCTCCCTCGGCCCCGTAATCCAGATAAACACATAAAAACATGATTGACTGACAATCGCAGCGGCGAGCCGGAGAGCTGGTTCTCTCTCTCCACGCCGGCAGGAAGGGAATAGTAATTGCGGCGGAGCTTCCAGACTCGCCGAGGGACCTGGGAGTGTGTTTTTGTTGTTGTTTATTCTGTGGCGTGCAGCTCCAGGGGTCAAATCACCTTCAGCGGCGTTTTTGAGAGGCCAGGAAACTAAGAATGGTTCGAGGAAAACATCAACTAAATCAGAGAAACAGACACCACGCTGAGAGAGCCAATCAGAGCTCCCCGAGAAGAGCCCGCCTCGGCCATGGCTCGAATAATTCATGAGAGCCAAAACACTAAATATCCATTTGAGTCAAGTAGAGTCACCAACATCCTGAAACGTGAGGCTCACGTGACTCTGGCAGCTGCCTGACCAACCTTGTGCTTCCACTAACTGGCCACTTTATTAGAAACACCCACCTTGTGCTTCCACTAACTGGCCACTTTATTAGAAACACCCACCTTGTGCTTCCACAAACTGGACACTTTATTAGAAACACCCACCTTGTGCTTCCACTAACTGGCCACTTTATTAGAAACACCCAACTTGTGCTTCCACTAGCTGGCCACTTTATTAGAAACACCCACCTTGTACTTCCACTGTCGGGCCACTTTATTAGAAACACCCACCTTGCACTTTGACTATGTGGCCACTTTATTAGAAACACCCACCTTGTGCTTCCACTAACTGGCCACTTTATTAGAAACACCAACCTTGTGCTTCCACAAATTGGCCACTTTATTAGAAACACCCAACTTGTGCTTCCACTAACTGGCCCCTTTATTAGAAACACCCACCTTGTGCTTTCACTAACTGGCCACTTTATTAGAAACACTCAACTTGTGCTTCCATTAACTGGCCACTTTATTAGAAACACTCAACTTGTGCTTCCATTAACTGGCCACTTTATTAGAAACACCCACCTTGTGATTCCACTAACTGGCCACTTTATTAGAAACAACAACCTTGTACTTCCACTAACTGGCCACTTTATTAGAAACACCAACCTTGCCTTTTTCAATAACTGGCCACTTTATTAGAAACACCCACCTTGTGCTTCCACTAACTGGCCCCTTTATTAGAAACACCCACCTTGAACTTCCAATAACTGGCCACTTTATTAGAAACACCCAACTTGTGCTTCCACTAGCTGGCCACTTTATTAGAAACACCCAACTTGTGCTTCCACTAGCTGGCCACTTTATTAGAAACACCAACCTTGTGCTTCCACAAATTGGCCACTTTATTAGAAACACCCAACTTGTGCTTCCACTAACTGGCCCCTTTATTAGAAACACCCACCTTGTGCTTTCACTAACTGGCCACTTTATTAGAAACACCAACCTTGCCTTTTTCAATAACTGGCCGCTTTATTTGAAACACCCCCTTGTGCTTTCACAAACTGGCCCCTTTATTAGAAACACCCACCTTGTACTTTGACTAACTGGCCACCTTATTAGAAACACCAACCTTGTACTTCCACAAACTGGCCACTTTATTAGAAACAACCCCCTTGTGCTTTCACAAACTGGCCCCTTTATTAGAAACACCCACCTTGTGCTTTCACTAACTGGCCACTTTATTAGAAACACCAACCTTGCCTTTTTCAATAACTGGCCGCTTTATAAGAAAATCCCATCTTGTGCCTCCACCAACTGGCCACTTTATTAGAAACACTCAACTTGTGCTTCCATTAACTGGCCACTTTATTAGAAACACCCACCTTGTACTTCCACTAACTGGCCACTTTATTTGAAACACTCACCTTGAACTTCCACTAACTGGCCACTTTATTAGAAACACCCCCCTTGTGCTTTCACAAACTGGCCCCTTTATTAGAAACACCCACCTTGTGCTTTCACTAACTGGCCACTTTATTAGAAACATCAACCTTGTACTTCCACTAACTGGCCACTTTGTTAGAAACACCCACCTTGTGCTTTCACAAACTGGCCCCTTTATTAGAAACACCCACCTTGTGCTTTCACTAACTGGCCACTTTATTAGAAACAACCCCCTTGTGCTTCCACTAACTGGCCACTTTATTAGAAACGCTGGTCTTTGTGTGTGTAATGTATAGAAATCTCGTATGAGTCGGTGTCTGTATGGAATACAGTGTGTAAATGTGGGAGTCACTCCGAGGGGCTTGGTGTAAATCGCTCCGTGTGCGTTTGAGAATTATAAAGTCGTTTGGCGTGCGCGCCACAGAGAATATTCCTCATGAATAAGTAATGAGGCTGAAAGCGCCGGTGAATATTCCACTCCTGTTCAGACTAAACCACTCTCTAGATCTCTACACCTGTCAGCATTTCCAACATCTCACTCCTCCATCCAGCAAAACACATAAATACATCACACCAGCGTCACTCTGACGCTCACGCCGGGAGCCTCAGCGCACAGCTGGAGAGAAGCTCTTCAGCCGATTCCTATATGCAGTTCACTCAATGTAAATATTTATGATAACAAATAGATAATTAATTATTTATAACTTCAATTAATCCCCTCCAGCTCACATGCCATCATCCTCCCCTAAATTACCCATCTTTCACTGAATCACAGCACCAGCTCATTAACCTATATTGAGTGGCTTGTTTGATTTCAGAGGAAGAGAGAGAGAGAGAGAGAGAGAGAGAGAGAGAGAGAGAGAGAGAGAGAGAGAGAGAGAGAGAGAGAGATGGATAGATGTAGAGAAAGTATACATATACTGTATATATATATATATATATATATATATATATATATATATATAGAGAGAGAGAGAGAGAGAGAGAGAGAGAGAGAGAGAGGGAGAGAGAGAGAGAGAGAGAGGTAGATAGAAAGGAAGGCAAAAAGAGAGGGCAGCAAGATAGAGGAAGAGAGAGACAGAGTGAGTAGATATAAAAAGAAAGGTAGAAAGATAGAGAGAGGTAGACAGAGAGTGAGAGATATGCTAAAGAGGGAGAGAGAGGTAGACAAGTAAAGAGAGAGAGTTGGTAGAGAAGTAGAGAGAGGTGGACAGGTAAAGGTAAAGAGAAAGAGATAGTAGAGATAGAGAAATAGTGAGAGGGGAAAAGGAGATACAGAGAGGTAGACATAGAGATGAAGAGTGAGAGAATAGAGAGATAGAGATGAAGAGAAAGAGAGAGAGATATAGACATAGAGAATAAAGAGATAGAGATGAAGAGAAAAAGAGAGAGATAGAGACATAGAGAATAGAAAGATAGAGATGAAGAGAGAGAGATAAAGATGGAGAGAATAGAGAGACAGAGATGAAGATAGCGAGAATAGAGAGATAGACAGAATAGAGAGATAGAGACGAATAGAGAGAGATAAAGATGGAGAGAAGAAGAAGAGAGGGAATAATAATAAGAGAGGGAATAATAATAACAGAGAATAGAGAGATAGAGATGAGAGAGAGAGATAAAGACAGAGAGAATAGAGATTAAGTGAGTGATAGAGATGGAGAAAGATAATGAGAGGTAGACAGTAAGAGAGATGCAGAGATAAAGATGAAGAGAGAGAGAATAGAGAGATAGAGATAAAGAGAGAGAGAATAGAGAGATAGAGATGAAGAGAGAGATATGGAGAGAATAGAGAGATAGACATGAAGAGAGAGGTAAAGAGATGGAGAAAGGTAACGAGAGGTAGAGAAGAAGAGAGAGAGCAAGACAGAAAGGCAGAGAAAGTGAGACAGATGGAGCGAGAGATAGAAAGGTAAAGAAAAGGGAGGGAGAGATAAAGAGAATAGTAGACCAAGGTAGAGAGAGTGACAGAGAGAGAGAGATATGTAAAGGAAGAGAGAGAGAAAGGTAGAGAGAGGGGGAAGAGAGATAGAGGGAGAGGTATAGAGAGGCATAGAGAGTAGATATAAAGAGAGAGGAAGAGAGCGGTAGAGAGGTAGAAAGAGAGAGAGGTATGGAGGTAGAGAGCGAGGGCTAGAGAGAGATGTTGAGAGGCAGAGGGAATAGATATAGAAAGAGAGGAAAAGAGGTTGAGAGAGGTAGAGAGTTAAAGAGCAAGAAAGGTTGAGAGTAAACATAGAGAGAGGCACAGAGAGAGAAAGAGTAGATATAGAGAGAGGCAGAGGTAGATAGAGAGGTAAAGAGATAGAGAGAGAGGTAGAGAGAGAGGTAGAAAAATAGAGAGAGACAGGTAGAGAGGGAGAGAGAGGTAGAGAGAGAGAGGTGAAGAGAGAGAGAGAGGTAGAGAGAGAGGTAAACAGATAGAGAGAGGTAGAGAGAGAGAGGTGAAGAGAGAGAGGTGAAGAGAGAGAGGTAAAGAGATAGAGAGAGAGGTAGAGAGAGGTGAAGAGAGAGAGGTAGAGAGAGAGGTAGAAAGATAAAGAGAGACAGGTAGAGAGGGAGAGGTAGAGAGAGGTGAAGAGAGAGAGGTAAAGAGATAGAGAGAGAGGCAGAGAGAGACAGAGATAGAGAGAGAGGCAGAGAGAGACAGAGATAGAGAGAGAGGCAGAAAGAGACAGAGATAGAGAGACCGGTAGAGAGAGAGGTAAAGAGATAGAGAGAGAGGCAGCGAGAGACAGAGATAGAGAGAGAGGCAGCGAGAGACAGAGATAGAGAGAGAGACAGAGATAGAGAGAGAGGCAGCAAGAGACAGAGATAGAGAGAGAGACAGAGATAGAGAGAGGCAGAGAGAGACAGAGATAGAGAGAGAGACAGAGATAGAGAGAGAGGCAGCGAGAGACAGAGATAGAGAGAGAGACAGAGATAGAGAGAGGCAGAGAGAGACAGAGATAGAGAGAGAGACAGAGATAGAGAGAGAGGCAGAGATAGAGAGAGAGGCAGCGAGAGACCGAGATAGAGAGAGACAGAGATAGAGAGAGGCAGAGAGAGACAGAGATAGAGAGAGAGACAGAGATAGAGAGAGGCAGAGAGAGACAGAGATAGAGAAAAAGGCAGAGAGAGACAGAGATAGAGAGAGACAGAGATAGAGAGAGAGGCAGAGATAGAGAGAGAGGCAGCGAGAGACAGAGAGAGAGAGAGAGACAGAGATAGAGAGAGAGGCAGAGATAGAGAGAGAGGCAGCGAGAGACAGAGAGAGAGAGAGAGACAGAGATAGAGAGAGAGGCAGCGAGAGACAGAGATAGAGAGAGAGGCAGCGAGAGACAGAGATAGAGAGAGAGGCAGCGAGAGACAGAGATAGAGAGAGAGACAGAGATAGAGAGAGAGGCAGCGAGAGACAGAGATAGAGAGAGAGACAGAGACAGAGATAGAGAGAGAGAGTTAGAGTAGTAGAGTTAGTATAGTTGTATTAAGGTGAGAGCGCTCACAGTGTGAATATAACACATAGAGACAGGACAGTAACTCCCACAGGGGGCGCTACGCTCTGGGTGAGTGAGAATCACTCAACCACTGTGCTCTCTCACACACACACACACACACACACACACACACACACACCTTCTTCACATCTCACAGTGTATACCAGTTTCAGAGCTAATCAGATGTTATAGTAGATATTTCTTCTCCAGTAACACTGATGAATTATATTCTGGTTTCAATGATTTGGTCTTCACAGGTCAGCGAGCAGGTCAGCGAGCAGGTCAGCCAGAGTCTAACACCAGAGCTACTGAAGCTACATAGTTTATTTGACAGCAATAACTTCAAATACCCCAGTTGGTTTGGAATGGCCACTAGGGGGCGCTGTAGAGTAAAGAAGCAGTCAGGGCAACAATCCATTGTCCAGATGTAGTAGATCAACTGGACTGTGTTGATCAATGTCTGTGGTTTGTGTCTTCAGCTATGCGGCCAATGTAGCCAACAGGTAACGGAGGTATGTAGCCCACCAGATAGCTGACTAGGGGTCACACAACTCCAGACTCCACAGGTCAGTACAGTGTTATGAGCTTTCCAATGAGCCCTGATGTAGGGGCTTGTGAGGTCCGGAGGGGCTATGAGTAACCAGGTTCAAACTGTGCAGGCTTATAGCTCGCTATACTCCCTCTCCAACCACACATGGCTTTTTTATATTGTGGTCTTCAGGCTCCTCACCTTTTGTCTTCTTTGAGGCATCCACACTGTTAGTGTCAACCACACCTCTGGGAGATGCCACTAGGCTTCCAGTACTTCATCTACAACAGCTTCACAGCTCCAGAGAGCTCCTGAAACTACAACTTCAGCTGGGTCAGCCTGCTCACTGAGGTTTCTCCACCAGCCATCAATGTCCACTCTGGTTTGCCTTTAGCGGTGTGAGCTGTTGTAGGTACCAGTGTAATGTTCTCTGGTGGTCCTCGAATGCTAACCATCTAGCTGTGAATGAACTCCCAACCTGCAAATGTGGGCTGAGCATGTAGGTAGACAGGCAGGTGGGCCATCTAATCCATTCATTTGGGCCAAATGATGGAACCTCTACCGGACTTGACTGATGGTTGATGGACTGAAGCTAGAAACTGTCAAGTCTAGTAGAGATTACTGGACAACTGGACCTATCTACCACAGCTTCACAGCTCCAGATCACTAAAACTACAACTGATGCTGGGTCAATCTGGAACAGTGGTCAGCCTGGAACAGCGGTCAGCCAGCGCTCAAGTCCTGGTGTTTATGTAAGAGTGGCCTGCAGGACTGTGATCTGATGTTTGTGTACGTGTGAGGTGATGTGTGTTGACACGGCGGCAGGTGCTCACCGCAGTCGGCCTCGTCCGAGCCGTCGGCGCAGTCCGGGTCCTCGTCACACACCCAGAGCTTGGAGATGCAGTGTTTGGTGGTCTTACACTGGAACTGGGTGGGCGAGCATGTGTTTTCAGCTGGAGGGGCACGAACAGGGGACAAAAAGACGGAGACTGAGGACCACCAGCATATGGAGCATGGGTAAACATCAGCACACACCAGTTATAACAATTGAGTTTGTATAGACATAGTAGTAACTGGCATCTGTGTATCATGTGTAGTGTTTTGGTGGCGCCAATCAAAATTTTATTATTTTATAAGAGTAATAAAAAAATCATACTTATTATATACTTATTACTCAGTAACTAAAACACAGTTATTATTACTTTTATTATTAGAATAAAGTGTGTAGTAAAACATTAGAAAATATCGATATATCGATATATCGAATATCAGGATATTATGTTTGGTGATACTGTATCGATTCTCAACAACAGTATCGATACACAGAATCCTGGCAGACAGTGAATCATTGTGTGTTGTGTTTAAACCTCTGACCACTAGATGGCAGTGTTGTAATCCATTTTCAGCTCCACTCCAACATTAACAAGCAGCACAAGGGCGCAGTGCTATTGTAAGCATTGATAAACCTGTTCATACAGTGGTGTGTTTTAATAGTAGGGTTTGAAAAATCACAATACATCACTTTCAGTATCACAACATATCATGAAATATTATATCGTGACCGCTGTATCACGATACATATTGTATCGCCAGGTTCTTGCCAATACACAGCCCTAATGTTCATGCACAATTACTGTTTGTTTGCTTAGTTTAACATATTAGGGAGAAAGATATCAATCAAATCATTGCTGTTCTACATTGTTTGGACATTGAAGATATGCTGTATTTGTGATATGATGAAACAAAAATATGCCTAAAGAAAATGCGGGATTTAACATCCCCTACTTCCATCCCACCTTCCCAAGCCACTCCCCCAAAAAGCATGCAACCTGACTACCCTTACAGAAAATAAGTTCATTTTATTACTATACTAATGTCATTGTACTAGTAGTACACTTGTATATGTACTATTTTAATACTTCTTGGGACTAAATTGGCCCAGTTTCTACTTTTTAAAATATACTTTTAAGTACACTTTAAGTGTAAGAGTAGTAAACCAAGTATAGAACTAGTTTACATCTTCTGTACTGCAACTACACTAAAAGTAATCTTAAGGGTTTACAGTTAGTTTACTAGCTTGTAAGTTTTCTTCAGATGGACTTATAATTTACTGCTTAAATTATTGTTGTATTTTAAAGTATATGACTAGGTTTAAGGTTTTTTTTCTACTTAAAATAGAACTTAACAATGTTTACTTACTCACCAGTGGACACACGTAAAATAAACAAGACACACTCAGATTAAGAAACATATTTGTATCTTTATAAATCAAATTTTAAATAAATATTGTACTGAGTGTGTTTTTGAGCAGAGTAAGAATACTTACTTCTACTATCTCAATCAAAAGATTAAGTACAAGTAAAGACCAAATATATTTGTCAGTATAACCCAAGCATACTTAAGTATAACTGTGTTTAGTATATCACTGAGAAGTACATCTCATAACTACAGATGAACAGAATAGCACTTGCTAGTGAGCTACAACAGTTCATCAGTGAAACAACCCTGTTAAATCCCATATAGATAAACATGACATAGCCCAAAAAAAACCCATCTCAATCTCAGTTATTTTTTTGTTCTATTTTCCTACATCATTTGAAAGCAGCAGCTGCCACTGATGTCATGAGGGAATATCATGATGAATGGACCAATAGAAAAGCTTGATCACAACCTGGAATAAAATCTGGTTCCATTGACTTACATTATAAATTAAAAGTATTTGGCCTTATTCATTTGAACAGCAACAATAAGATAAAAACTGTAACAGTAACAGGTCCGGACCAGCTCAGCCTTAATTCCAAACTCACAACAGAGCAGGCGTGAACTCACTGCTGGCCAGTTAGTGTAAGTTCAAGGTCGGTGTTTCTAATAAAGTGGCCAGTTAGTGGAAGCACAAGGTGGGTGTTTCTAATAAAGTGGCCAGTTAGTGGAAGTTCAAGGTGGGTGTTTCTAATAAAGTGGGCAGTTAGTGGAAGCACAAGGTTGATGTTTCTAATAAAGTGGGCAGTTAGTGGAAGTACAAGGTTGGTGTTTCTACTAAAGTGGCCATTTAGTAGAAGTACAAGGTGGGTGTTTCTAATAAAGTGGCAAGTTAGTGGAAGTACAAGGTGGGTGTTTCTAATAAAGTGGCCATTTAGTAGAAGTACAAGGTGGGTGATTCTAATAAAGTGGCCAGTTAGTGGACGTACGAGGTTGGTGTTTCTACTAAAGTGGCCAGCTAGTGGAAGTTCAAGGTGGGTGTTTCTAATAAAGTGGCCAGTGACTAGAAGTACAAGGTGAGTGTTTCTAATAAAGCGGCCAGCTAGTGAAGGTACAAGGTGGGCGTTTCTAATAAAGCGGCCATTTAGTAGAAGTACAAGGTGGGTGTTTCTAATAAAGTGGCCATTTAGTAGAAGTACAAGGTGGAGGTTTCTAATAAAGTGGCCAGCTAGTGGAAGTTCAAGATAGGTGTTTCTAATAAAGTGGCCAGTTAGTGGAAGTTCAAGGTGGGTGGTTCTACCTAAGTTGAGTTTAAAGCTACCTGAGCAGCTACAGAAGATCCAACTCAGTGTTCTTCAGGTTGAGAGTTGAGGGTTCTACACTTCTGTCTCTTTGTTCTTTGTGAGGGAGCTGTTCTAGGTAACGTTCTCCGCTGTTCCTCTGAAGCTACATGGCTGTCTGACTGTATGACTCCATGTTTTGTTCTCTCGTTCAGAACCTCGTACCTACCGAGTCTCTCTGTGTTCGTACGAGTTCGGACAGCAGTACGAGTCTGTTCAGGCTGAAATCAGAGACTATGATAGAGCACGCTGGAGCTCCGTGGCTAAGCTAATCTAAGCTAAGCTAAGGTAGGCTAAAGCTGCAGCAGCCACTCCCTGACCTACATTGGAGCCCAAATCGAGACCCTCTGCCTCGGGGTGGGGGGGAAGATCCAGGCTCCGGCGGCCCCTCCTAACGGGATTAGCCCTGTTAAACCCTCCCTCTGTTAGGCTAATCTCAGCTAGCCTCAGCTACCCAGCCCTACAATTACCACCCGCTAGGCTAACACTGCTCACTCCTCCCACCACTCACTCCTCCCGCCGCTCACTCCTACAGGGCCCGGTCTGGCTTTCTAACCCAGACCATTATAGCCTGACTTTTATCTCCTCGCCTCCTTTCGTCTGCTTTCTCTCTCTCCCTCTGTCTCTCTCTCTGTCCTCTTTCTTTACCTCTCTCTTTCTGTCCCTCTCTCTGTCTTTCTTTTTCTCTTCCTCCTCTCTCTCTTCATCTCTCTCTCTTTCTCTCTTTCAATTTCTGCTCATCTCTCTTCCCTCTCTCTCTATCTCTGTCTTTTTATCTCTCTCTCTGTCTCTCTCTCTATCTGTCTTTTTCTCCATCTCTGTCTCTATCTGTCTTTCTCTCTCCCTCCCTTTCTCTCCCTATCTCTCTCTATCTATCTCTGTCTTTTTCTGTCTCTCTCTCTCTCTCTCTCTATCCATCTGTCTTTTTCTCCCTCACTCTCTATCTCTCTCTGTCTTTATCTGTCTCCCTCCTTTTCTTTCTCTCTCTTTTTCTCTCTCACTCTCTGTCTATGTCTCTCTTTCTCTTTCTCTCTCTCTCTCTCTCTCTCTCTCTCTCTCTCTCTCTCTCTCTCTCTCTCTCTCTCAGGAGGTTAGTGTGGTAGATTAGGCTCCTGCTGTGTTTTCAAACGGAGGATATTTCAGTGCTGCGTTCCGCTCACAGGAGACCCCGTACACAACACTAACTCTCTCCACCTCTCTCCTACCTTCTCCACCTCTCTCCTACCCTCCACTCTCCACCTCTCTCCTACCTTCTCCACCTCTCTCCTACCTTCTCCACCTCTATCCTACCCTCTCCACCTCTCTCCTACCTTCCACTCTTCACCTCTCTCCTACCCTCTCCACCTCTCTCCTACCTTCTCCCCCTCTCTCCTACCTTCTCCACCTCCCTCCTACCCTCTCCACCTCTCTCCTACCTTCTCCACCTCTCTCCTACCTTCTCCACTTCTCTCCTACCCTCTCCACCTCTCTCCTACCTTCTCCCCCTCTCTCCTACCCTCTCCACCTCTCTCCTACCCTCCACTCTCCACCTCTCTCCTACCTTCTCCACCTCTCTCCTACCTTCTCCACCTCTATCCTACCCTCTCCACCTCTCTCCTACCTTCCACTCTTCACCTCTCTCCTACCCTCTCCACCTCTCTCCTACCTTCTCCCCCTCTCTCCTACCTTCTCCACCTCCCTCCTACCCTCTCCACCTCTCTCCTACCTTCTCCACCTCTCTCCTACCTTCTCCACTTCTCTCCTACCCTCTCCACCTCTCTCCTACCTTCTCCCCCTCTCTCCTACCCTCTCCCCCTCTCTCCTACCCTCTCCCCCTCTCTCCTACCCTCTCCACCTCTCTCCTACCACCTCCACCTATCTCCTACCTTCTCCACCTCCCTCCTACCCTCTCCACCTCTCTCCTACCTTCTCCACCTCTCTCCTACCCTCTCCACCTCTCTCCTATCCTTGACTCTCCACCTCTCTCCTACCCTCTCCACCTCTCTCCTACCCTTGACTCACCACCTCTCTCCTACCCTCGACTCTTCACCTCTCTCCACCTCTCTGATTTAATATAATCTGGGATTATTTATAAAGTTTGTTTTACTGTATTAATATAATCTGGGCTGGTTTATACAGTTTGTTTTACAGGATTAATATAATCTAGGGTTATTTCTACAGTTTGTTTTACTGGATTAATATAATCTGAGCCTATTTATACAGTTAGTTTTACTGGATGAATATAATCTGAGGCTGTTTATACAGTTTGTTTCACTAGATTAATATAATCTGAGGCTATTTATAAAAGTTTGTTTTACTGGATTAATATAATCTGAGGTTATTTATACAGTTTATTTTACTGGATTAATATAATCTAGGGTTATTTATACAGTTTGTTTTACTGGATGAATATAATCTGGGGTTATTTATAAAGTTTGTTTATAGTTTCACTAGATTAATATAATCTGAGGCTATTTATAAAAGTTTGTTTTACTGGATTAATATAATCTGGGTTTTTTTTAATATAGTTTGTTTTATCTTGTTATAGCTTGTTTAATGGCATATGATTGATATGATCTGGGATTTTTAAAACATGTTTATTAGCACAGAATTCGAATAATCTGGGGTTGTTTATACAGTTTGTTTAACGGGATTATTATAATCCAGAGTTATTGCTATAGTATGTTTCATAGCTCCAAATGAATACAATCTTTATTGTTAATCTGACATCTACTATTTGTTTCACTATTCTGGATTAATATAAACATTATAATGATTATTAGAGTTTGTTTTATATAATTAGAATAACCTGAGATTACCATTATGGTTTGTTTTATAGCTCCAGACTAATATAATCTGGGGTTATTTATACAGTTAGTTTACAGATTGTATATGAACTATGTAAGAATGACTCATAAACATAAGAGCTGTGTGGAAGAGGAGATATATTATTATTATTATGATTTAAACCTGACGCAGGTATTAAAGTTACTGTTGTTCAGTCTCATTATGCAGAAGAACAAAAGCCTCTTTACTGCTCAGCCTTATTGAACTGTACTGAAACAAAGCCACGCTGAACTTACCGGAGGCAGTAAAGTTCTGCTGAACAGGGGGAGCTCCTGGCTGTGGTAGAGTGGAGTTAATGACTGTAGGTGAGGTTTAAAGTGATTAATCTTCATTGATCTGCTCTAAAAGCAGCTTCGGCCGTGATTAATGCAGCCCATATTTTAAACTGACACTTCATACACGGCAGCGTCAGAGTTCAGGCCTACTGTAGCGCTTACAGGAGAATACTGTATACACACTAACACCAGCTGAACCGAGTACACAACTGATCCTGAGTATTAGACGGCTGCTGCGCTGTTCGAGGTGGTTATTAAAGTGTTAATACACTACTGATGTGTTTTTCCAGGTAATTAAGGACTTATTAGACTGTTCCTGCACCCTCCCAGGTGGTTATTAGGGTGTTATTACACTACTAATGTGCTTTCCAGGTAATTAAGGTCTTATTAGACTGTTTCTGCACTCTCCTAGGTGGTTATTAAGGTGTTATTACACTACTAATGCGCTTTTCCAGGTAATTAAGGTCTTATTAGACTGTTCCTGCACTCTCCCAGTTGGTTATTAAGGTGTTATTACACTACTGATGTGCTTTTCCAGGTAACTACGGTTTTATTAGATTGTTCCTGTACTCTCCCAGGTGATTAGTAAGGTGTTATTACACTACTGATGTGCTTTCCAGGTAATTAAGGTCTTATTACATTGTTCCTGTACTCTCTCAGGTGTTTATTAATCTGTTATTACACTACTGATGTGCTTTTCCAGGTAATTAAGGTCTTATTAGACTGTTCCTGCACTCTCCCAGTTGGTTATTAAGGTGTTATTACACTACTGATGTGCTTTTCCAGGTAATTAAGGTCTTATTAGACTGTTCCTGCACTCTCCCAGGTGGTTATTAAGGTGTTATTACACTACTAATGCGCTTTTCCAGGTAATTAAGGTCTTATTAGACTGTTCCTGCACTCTCCCAGGCGTTTATTAAGGTGTTATTACACTACTGATGTGCTTTTCCAGGTAACTAAGGTTTTATTAGATTGTTCCTGCACTCTCCCAGGTGATTAGTAAGGTGTTATTACACTACTGATGTGCTTTCCAGGTAATTAAGGTCTTATTACATTGTTCCTGTACTCTCTCAGGTGTTTATTAATCTGTTATTACACTACTGATGTGCTTTTCCAGGTAATTAAGGTCTTATTAGACTGTTTCTGCACTCTCCCAGTTGGTTATTAAGGTGTTATTACACTACTGATGTGCTTTTCCAGGTAATTAAGGTCTTATTAGATTGTTCCTGGACTCTCCCAGGTGTTTATTAAAGTGTTATTACAATACTGATGTGCTTTTCCAGGTATTTTTTTAAGGTCTTATTAGACTGTTCCTGCACTCTCCCAGTTGGTTATTAAGGTGTTATTACAATATTGCTGTTTTTTCCAGGTAGTTATAAAGGAGTAATTAGATTGTTGTTACATGGTTGAGTTGTTTATTAAGGTGTTATTACACTACTGATGCACTTTTCCAGGTAATTATGCTCTCATTAGACTGTTCCTGCACTCTCCCATTTGGTTATTAAGGTGTTATTACAATATTGCTGGTTTTTCCAGGTGGCTATATAGATGTAATTACACTGCTGCTGCCCTTTTCCAGGTGGTTATTAATGTGTAATTAGTATGCTGCTGCACTCTTCCAGGTGGTTATAAAACTGTTATTAAAACTATCTATGCTCTCTCTCATGTGGTTATAAAGGTGTAAGAGACCGCTGCTATGGTATCACAGGTAATCGTTAAGGTGTTGATACCTCATTGCTATACTATCACAGGTGGTTGCTAAGATGTTGCTAGGCATTTGCTATGGTATCCCAAATGGTTTTTAAGATGCTGGTAGGTCAGTCAGATGCCATTTTAGGTGATGGCTAAATTGTAGCTACAACATTGCTATGGTATTCCAGGTGGTTACTAGATTGTAGCTAGACAATTCCTATGGTATCCTAGTTGGTAACTAGATTGTAGTTAGGCCATTGCTACAGTATTCCAGGTGGTTACAAGATTGTAGCTAGACAATTGCTATGGTATTCCAGGTGGTTACATATTGTAGCCAAGCCATTGCTATGGTATTCCATGTGGTTATTAGATTGTAGCTAGACCATTCCTATGGTATTCCAGGTGGTTACTAAATTGTAGCTAAGCCATTGCTATGGTAATCCAAGTGGTTACTAAATTGTAGCTATACCACTGTTATAGTATTCTAGGTGGTTACCAGATTGTAGCCAGACCATTGCTATGGTATTCCAGATGGTTACTAAATTGTAGCTAAGCCATTGCTATGGTAATCCAAGTGGTTACTAAATTGTAGCTAGACCATTGCTATAGTATTCCAAGTGGTTACTTAATTGTAGCTAGACCACTGCAATAGTATTCCAAGTGGTTACTAAATTGTAGCTACACCATTGCTACGGTATTCCAAATGGTTACTAAATTGTAGCTAGACCATTGCTATGGTATTCCAAGTTGTTACTAAATTGTAGCTAGACCACTGCCATGGTATTCCAAGTGGTTACTAAATTGTAGCTAGACCATTGCTATGGTATTCCAAATGGTTACTAAATTGTAGGTAGGCCATTGCTATAGTATTTCAAATAGTTACTAAATTGTAGCTAGACCATTCCTATGGTATCCTAGTTGGTAACTAGATTGTAGTTAGACTATTGCTATGGTAGTCCAGGCGGTTACTAGATTGTAGATAGGCCATTGCTATAGCATTACAGGTGGTTACTAAATTGTAACTAGGGCATTGCTATAGTATTCCAAATGGTTACTAAATTGTAGCTAGGGCATTCCCGTGGTATTCTAGGTGGTCATTAAATTGTACCTAGGGCATTCCCGTGGTATTCCAGGGGGATACTAAATTGTAGCTCGACCATTCCTATGGTATTCCAGATGGATACTAAATTGTAGCTGGACCATTCCTATGGTATTCCAGGTGGATACCAAATTGTAGTTAGACCATTCCTATGGTTTTCCAGGTGGTTAATAAATTGTAACCAGGCCACTGTTATGGAATCCCATGCGGTTGCTAGAATGTTGCTGGGCCATTGTTATAGTATTCCAGGTGGTTGCTAGAATGTTGTTGGGCCATTGCTATGGTATCCCTGGTAACTGCTAAGGTTGCTATCGCCCTGGAGAAAAGTTCTAAATGGCAGCTAACACTCACTATGCATGTCACATTTTCCCCCCACAAGTCATAAATTAACAGTTACAGCACTAGTGTATGTTCCCCGCGCTCTCCGCCTGGCAAAACAAAGCGTCCTGCGGTGCAACTGGCAGGGTAGAGCGGAGCTGGAATCTACTGGAAAACAACAGCCTTGGGTTATTTGAGGGAACGTAATATATATTTGCATACGCTGTAACTTAACATGGTCCAGCTAAATTAGGTGATTAACTGGATTAACTGGAGAAAGACTGGAGGAATTCACTGGGTTTCACTGCAGGGTTGGTGAACTGAACGTACAGTATATGTACCAAATAAATAAACAACCACTAAAGATGTTTAAGGACAAATGGAGGCTCTTACGGCACTCGTGCTCATCCTCTCCATCGCCGCAGTCGTCCTGACCGTTACAGCGCAGGTTCCCCGGGATACACCGGTGCGTCCGTGTGCATTTGAAATGACCCGAAAGGCAGATGTAGGAATCTGAAGAATATATAAATATAAACCAACATAAAACATGTTTACTGGCTTTAGAGGTTCTCCAGTCCATACCATCCAGATTCCAGTCCTGGATTTTGGCTAGCTGAATCTTGAAATACCAGTACAGACCATATACATCACAACAAACCATCGAGCTTATCCCCCCATTTACTCAGAATATATTCCATATCCCTCTGTTCATCCCTCCATCCTTACCGCAGTTGGTTTCATCTGAGTTGTCCCCGCAGTCATTCTCTCCATCACAGATGAACGGTGGGAGAGCACACAGACCCGTCCGGCACTGGAACCGGCCTGGCTGGCACTTAAACTCCGCTGGAGCAGAAAAAGACAGAAAGAAAGAAAGCATAAAAGAAAGAAACAGAGGAATAAAGAAAGAAAGAAAAGAAATAATGAAGGAAACCAAGAAAAAAGTAACAAAGAAATACAGACAGAACCAAAGGGGTAGGAATAAGAAAGAAAGAAAGAAAGAAAGAAAGAAAGAAAGAAAGAAAGAAAGAAAGAAGAAAAAGAAAGAAAGAAAGAAAGAAAGAAAGAAAGAAAGAAAGAAAGAAAGAAAAGAATGAATGAAGAAAACAAAGAAAAAAGAAAACAAAGAAAAAAGATTAATAAAGAATGAAAGACAGAAAAAACAAAGGAGGAGAGATAGAAAGAGGAAAAAGAAAGAAAGAAAAAGGAGGGAGAAATTGAAATACAGAAAAAAGAAAGAAAGAAAGAGAGAAAAGAAGAAAGAAACAAACAAAAATACAAAAAAACAGGAAGAAACAAGAAAGAAAGAAAGAAAGAGAACAACAAAGAATGACAGAATGAAAGAAATAAGAATAAAACAAAGAAAAAGAGAAAGAAAGAAAGCATAAAAAGAAAAAAGAAAGAATGAATAAAACAAGTAAAAAAGTAAAGAAATACAGAAAGAAAGATAGAAAGATAGAAAGAAAGAAAGAAGGAAAGAAAAAACAAAGAGAGAAAGAAAGAAAGAAAAGAATGAATGAAGAAAACAAAGAAAAAAGATGAATAAAAAATGAAAAAGAAAAAAACAAAGGAGGAGAGAAAGAAAGAGGAAAAAGAAAGAAAGAAAAAGGAGTGAGAAATTGAAATACAGAAAAAAGAGAGAAAGAAAGAGAAAAAAGAAGAAAGAAAGAAACAAAAATACAAAAAACAGGAGGAAACAAGACAGAAAGAAAGAAAGAAAGAAAGAAAGAGAAGAACGATAGAATGAAAGAAATTAGGATAAAACAAAAAAAAGAGAAAGAAAGAAAGCATAAAAAGAAAAAAGAAAGAATGAATAAAACAAGTAAAAAAGTAAAGGAATACAGAAAGAAAAAAGGAAGGAATAAGAAACAAACAAACAAACACAGAACCAAAAAAGAAGACAAATACAGAACAAAAAGAAACAAACAAAAATACTAAACAAAAAACAGGAAGAAACAAGAAAGAAAGAAAGAAAGAAAGAAAGAAAGAAAGAAAGAAAGAAAGAAAGAAAGAAAGAACAAAAAATGAAAGAATGAAAGAAATAAGGAAAGAAAGAAAAAACAAAGAAAGCGAGAAAGAAAGAAAGCATAAAAGAAAGAATGAAGAAAACAAATAGTAAAGTAAGGTAAAGAAATACAGAAAGAAAGAAAGAAAGAAAGAAAGAAAGAAAGAAATAAAGAAAGAACAAAAAATGAAAGAATGAAAGAAATAAGGAATAAAGAAAAAACAAAGAAAGAGAGAAAGAAAGAAAGCATAAAAGAAAGAATGAAGAAAACAAATAGTAAAGTAAGGTAAAGAAATACAGAAAGAAAGAAAGAAAGAAAGAAAGAAAGAAAGAAAGAAAGAAAGAAAGAACAAAAAATGAAAGAATGAAAGAAATAAGGAAAGAAAGAAAAAACAAAGAAAGAGAGAAAGAAAGAAAGCATAAAAGAAAGAATGAAGAAAACAAATAGGAAAGTAAGGTAAAGAAATACAGAAAGAAAGAAAGAAAGAAAGAACAAAAAATGAAAGAATGAAAGAAATAAGGAAAGACAGAAAAAACAAAGAGAGAAAGAAAGAAAGAAAGAAAGAAAGAAAGAAAAGAATGAATGAAGAAAACAAAGAAAAAAGATGAATAAAGAATGAAAAAGAAAAAAACTAAGGAGGAGAGAAAGAAAGAGAAGAAAGAAAGAAAAAGGAGTGAGAAATTGAAATACAGAAAAAGAAAGACTGAAAAAACAAAGAGAGAAAGAAAGAAAGAAAGAAAGAAAGAAAGAAAGAAAGAACAAAAAATGAAAGAATGAAAGAAATAAGGAAAGAAAGAAAAAACAAAGAGAGAAAGAAAGAAAGCATAAAAGAAAGAATGAAGAAAACAAATAGGAAAGTAAGGTAAAGAAATACAGAAAGAAAGAAAGAAAGAAAGAAAGAAAGAAAGAAAGAAAGAACAAAAAATGAAAGAATGAAAGAAATAAGGAAAGACAGAAAAAACAAAGAGAGAAAGAAAGAAAGAAAGAAAGAAAGAAAGAAAAGAATGAATGAAGAAAACAAAGAAAAAAGATGAATAAAGAATGAAAAAGAAAAAAACAAAGGAGGAGAGAAAGAAAGAGGAAAAAGAAAGAAAGAAAAAGGAGTGAGAAATTGAAATACAGAAAAAGAAAGAAAGAAAGAGAAAAAAGAAGAAAGAAAGAAAAAAAAGAAAGAAAGAAAGAAGAAAGAGAGAAAGAGGAAAAAAGAAGGACAGAAAAAAACAAACAAAAATAAAAAAGAAGCAAGCAAGAAAGAAAGAAAGAAGTGAGATTGAAATATATAGAATTAAGATTGTATAAAGAGAGAGAGAAACAGAGAGAGAGAGAGAACAGGTATGGGAGAGAAAAGGAAGAGAAAACTAGGTGATAAGTTGGATAAGAAAGAAAGAAAGAAAGAAAGAGAAGAACGATAGAATGAAAGAAATAAGGATAAAACAAAAAAAAAGAAAGAATGAATAAAACAATTAAAAAAGTAAAGGAATACAGAAAGAAAAAAGGAAGGAATAAGAAAGAAACAAACAAACACAGAAACAAAAAAGAAGAAAAATACAGAACAAAAAGAAACAAACAAAAATACAAAACAAAAAACAGGAAGAAACAAGAAAGAAAGAAAGAAGGAAAGAAAGAAAGAAAGAAAGAAAGAAAGAAAGAAAGAAAGAAAGAAAGAAAGAAAGAAAGAAAGAAAGAACAAAAAATGAAAGAATGAAAGAAATAAGGAAAGAAAGAAAAAACAAAGAAAGAGAGAAAGAAAGAAAGCAAAAAAGAAAGAATGAAGAAAACAAATAGTAAAGTAAGGTAAAGAAATACAGAAATACAGAAAGAAAGAAAGAAAGAAAGAAAGAAAGAAAGAAAGAAAGAAAGAAAGAAAAAAAGAAAGAAAGAAAGAACAAAAAATGAAAGAATGAAAGAAATAAGGAAAGAAAGAAAAAACAAAGAAAGAGAGAAAGAAAGAAAGCATAAAAGAAAGAATGAAGAAAACAAATAGTAAAGTAAGGTAAAGAAATACAGAAAGAAAGAAAGAAAGAAAGAAAGAAAGAAAGAAAGAAAGAAAGAAAGAAAGAAAAAAGAAAGAACAAAAAATGAAAGAATGAAAGAAATAAGGAAAGAAAGAAAAAACAAAGAAAGAGAGAAAAAAAGAAAGCATAAAAGAAAGAATGAAGAAAACAAATAGTAAAGTAAGGTAAAGAAATACAGAAAGAAAGAAGAAAGAAAGAAAGAAAGAAAGAAAGAAAGAAAGAAAGAAAGAAAAAACAAAGAAAGAGAGAAAGAAAGAAAGAAAGAAAGGAATGAATGAAGAAAACAAAAAAAAAAGATGAATAAGGAATGAAAAAGAAAAAAAACAAATGAGGAGAGAAAGAAAGAGAAAAAAGAAAGAAAGAAAAAGGAGTGAGAAATTGAAATACAGAAAAAAGAAAGACAGAAAAAACAGAGAGAAAGAAAGAAAGAAAGAAAGAAAGAAAGAAATAAAGAGAAAGAAAGAGGAAAAAAGAAGGACAGAAAGAAACAAACAAAAATAAAAAAGAAGCAAGCAAGAAAGAAAGAAAGAAGTGAGATTGAAATATATAGAATTAAGATTGTATAAAGAGAGAGAGAGAGAGAGAGAGAGAGAGAGAGAGAGAATAGGCATGGGAGAGAAAAGGAAGAGAAAACTAGGTGATAAGTTGGGGAGGGAGAAAGAAAAGAAAGGAAGAAAGGAGGAGAGGGCCGTCCGCATGTCAGAGCGGGGTAAAGCGACTCTATTTGCTGAGAAAGAGAGGCTTTTACTGCAGGACTGGAATTACAGCTTCCTCCATTCACACCTCACACACGCCGCTCCCTCAGTCCTCCTCACACTGTGATCTGAGAGAAATGGGAAGCTGATGGGCAGGTTCTCACGGCGACGGCGGCCGGGCCGAGAGAAATTACAGGTTAAAGATGTAATAAAATGATCGTCTGGCTCCTCCCACTCACACAATTATAACACACATCACTGTCTGTCAGTGAAAAAACCTGAATTAGACTGCGCCTTGAACACCATACTGCTGTTCCGGGGACATATGTAGGATATGATATATATATATATATGCACTTATAGACTAGGCAGTGGGGTTCTGTGACAGGGAGATATAGAGCATTATGATTATGTCAGAAGTGACGGTTGGTACATTTGTGGGTCTGTCAGACCGAATGACTGTGATTTGTCTGGACCTAAGCGCTGTCGGCTCGTGCTGCTGCTCGGTTTGCTGGTACAGTGACCAGTGAGCTGGAGTCGTATCTCAGAAACTTTCCATGCTTCAGATCTGTTAGGTCTGGATAGCAACTCGGTCAACTGTTATCAAACAATCGCAGCTGAAACGTGATCACGCTCAGTCTCCTCATTACACACCAGCATCACTGTAACATAGTATCTGTTCACTGTGAGGTCATTATTCTGGTTATAGTTATAATAGACTGGTTACTGGTCACTGGTCAACCCATAGAAACAGGGGCTTAAACCGAAGTCAGGACACTGTTATCCTGAAGTTAGGGCTGTTTGGATGTTGAAAGTGTGTAACTGGTCTATATGTTACTAAATGACTGGTGCAATTAATGGTGAAGGTGCATTAGTGAGTCATTGGTGTAACACATGTCTGAACGTGTCTGAATCAAACTGGTGAAACCAAAGTTGCATGTGCTGCTGGGTCACTGGTGTAACCAGCGTCGAATGTATCACCAGGTCATTGGTGAAACCAAAGTTGCATGTGCTGCTGGGTCACTGGTGTAACCAACTTCGAATATGTTACCAGGTCATTGGTGAAACCAAAGTTGCATGTGCTGCTGGGTCACTGGTGTAACCAGCGTCGAATGTATCACCAGGTCATTGGTAAACCAGAGTTGCATGTGCTGCTGGGTCACTGGTGTAACCAATTTCAAATGAGTCACTAGGTCATTGGTGTAATAACTGGACAGCTTGGTGTTATTACTCTTAATAACCAACCACACGTTCAGCTTAGTCTCCTTATTAATCATCAGCATCACTGTAATGAAGTATCTGCGCACTATGAGGCCATTATGCTGGTTATAGTTATAATAGACTGGTTACTAGTTACTGGTCACTGCATAAAACCAGTGACCAGGGCTGTTAAGTGTAACCGATGTTGAAAGTGTGTAACTGCTCTATATGTTACTAAGCCACTGGTGCAATTAAAAGATGAAGGTGCATAAGTGAGTCATTGGCGAGCCCATGTGTGAATGTGTCACTAGGTCATTTGTTGAAACCAAAGTTGCATGTGCTGCTGCAACTAATCCTACTGGTCTAATCGGTGTGACCAATGTTGCATGTGTGTAACTGGTGTATTTGATGTAACCGATGCTGAATGTGTGTAACTGGTGTATTTGATGTAACCAATGCTGAATGTGTGTAACTGGTCTATTTAGTGCAATGGTGAACATGTTATTGGTGAATAAGTCACTGGTGCAATAAATGCTGAAGGTGCATTAGTGAGTCATTGGTGTAACCCATGTTGTCTATCTGTTAAATGCATGTTACTTACCAGGTGTACTGCCTGCTAAAAGTCTTCGGTGTAACCAAAGTTATACCTATGTATAGGGATATTTGTGTTGACTCCAGCACCCCCGCCCCCACACACACATAAATTTAATAAATAAATGGTGTTAAATGTGTGTTAATGAATGGTTTGTTTAAAACAATGTTTATTACTGGATACATATGCTGTAACTGAATTAAAGGTCTTGCAAGATCTTTACCGTAGTCCGTGTTACTGGGTCATTTGGTAAAACTGATGTTAAATGTGTGTTACTGGGTCATTTGGTGCAACAACAGATAGCAGCTTCAACTGAACTACCATTGGACCCTTGTATTTAGCACTGTAACCAATGGTAAATATGCATTAAAGAAGTGGTTTGGTGTTACCACTGTTCAGTTTGTGTTGCCGGACAGTTTGGTGTTACAGTGCTGTTACTCACGGCAGTCTGAAGGTTCATCTGAGCCATCACCGCAGTCATCCACCGTGTCACATTTCCACCAGAAAGGAATGCACTCATCTGTACCACAACGGAACTACAAACACAAGAAGAACTTGAAATTGATTGCCATTTTCTGAGCCAATTAAATCGTTAGTTAAACCGTAGCTGCTGGATACCTGGCTGGCAGTGCAATTAGAAAGGCAGGTCTTGTTGTCATTGGCCAGGTAAAAGTGGGTGGGGCAGGCACACTTGTAGCCTCCTCCTGGAGACAGTAGGCACAGGTGACTGCAGCCGCCATTGGTCACCTGGCATTGGTGCTTTGGAACTGGTAACAAACAAAATCATAAAATCAGTCAAACAGCCATCAACCTAATGAGAAACTGTAACTCAGTTTATATTACAATACCTACACTTAGAGTTATACATTCAACCTAATGAGAAACTGTAACTCAGTTTATATTACAATACTTACATTTAGAGTTATACATTCAACCTAATGAGAAACTGTAACTCAGTTTATATTACAATACCTACATTTAGAGTTATACATTCAACCTAATGAGAAACTGTAACTCAGTTTATATTACAATACTTACATTTAGAGTTATACATTCAACCTAATGAGAAGCTGTAGACTCAGTTTATATCACAATACCTACATTTAGAGTTATACATTCAACCTAATGAGAAGCTGTAGACTCAGTTTATATCACAATACCTACATTTAGAGTTATATATTCAACCTAATAAGAAACTGTAACTGAGTTTATATCACAATACCTACATTTAGAGTTATACATTCAACCTAATGAGAAACTGTACTCAGTTTATATCACAATACCTACATTTAGAGTTATACATTCAACCTAATGAGAAACTGTAGACTCAGTTTATATCACAATACCTACATTTAGAGTTATACATTCAACCTAATGCAACACTGTAGACTCAGTTTATATCACAATACCTACATTTAGAGTTATACATTCAACCTAACGAGAAACTGTAGACTCAGTTTATATCACAATACCTACATTTAGAGTTATACATTCAACCTAATGAGAAACTGTATTTAGTTTATATCACAATACCTACATTTAGAGTTATACATTCAACCTAATGAGAAACTGTACTTAGTTTATATCACAATACCTACATTTAGAGTTATACATTCAACCTAATGAGAAAGTGTACTTAGTTTATATCACAATACCTACATTTAGAGTTATACATTCAACCTAATGAGAAAGTGTACTTAGTTTATATCACAATACCTACATTTAGAGTTATACATTCAACCTAATGAGAAACTGTACTCAGGTTATATCACAATACCTACATTTAGAGTTATACATTCAACCTAACGAGAAACTGTAGACTCAGTTTATATCACAATACCTACATTTAGAGTTATACATTCAACCTAATGCAACACTGTAGACTCAGTTTATATCACAATACCTACATTTAGAGTTATACATTCAACCTAACGAGAAACTGTATTTAGTTTATATCACAATACCTACATTTAGAGTTATACATTCAACCTAATGAGAAACTGTACTTAGTTTATATCACAATACCTACATTTAGAGTTATACATTCAACCTAATGAGAAAGTGTACTTAGTTTATATCACAATACCTACATTTAGAGTTATACATTCAACCTAATGAGAAACTGTATTTAGTTTATATCACAATACCTACATTTAGAGTTATACATTCAACCTAATGAGAAACTGTACTTAGTTTATATCACAATACCTACATTTAAAGTTATATATTCAACCTAATGAGAAACTGAACTTAGTTTATATCACAATACCTACATTTAGAGTTATACATTCAACCTAATGAGAAAGTGCAGAAGACGACATACAGAGCCTATAGGCGACATCTGTGCATATCGCAAGCCATCTGATCGAGCTGCTCAGCAAATGAGCAAGTAAATCTACTATAAACAAACAAATAAACAAACAAAAATAGCAAAAGCAGTTTGATGAGGAAGCTGTGTGGTTGGACGTACCGTCCGGCTGCCGGAGCGGGTGGTAGACTTTAATGTCGCGGATGGTTTGCCAGGAGCTGAGGAGTTCGGAGCGCTTGGCTCCGGAGGTTTTGTGAGCACGACTCAGTGTTTTGGTCTTCTGGTCACTCCAGTAGAGGAAATCCTCAAACAGGGCGAGACTCGTAACTCCGCCCAAGTCCTCGTTAGGAACTTTAACCAAATGAGACAGGATCAGATACAGACTGTATCTACTGAGGGTTAACTACTCTCTACTGTTTGACCAATCAGGTGAGACTGAGTGTTCCATCCGCTCTTACCTCTGTATCTGTTCGAGCCGTCCATGTTTGAGAACAGTACGTGGTTCTCATCTGCCCAGTAGATCCTCTGGTTGATGTAGTCGATGGTCAGGGCTGATGGAGCGTGTATCTCCGTGTCGACGATGACCTGTGCGTGACTCCCGTCCATGCCGACCCGCCCGATGTGAGGATACTCACAGCAGTCGACCCAGAAGACAAACCTATGGAAGCAGGAGGCACCTCAGAGTCTTGCTCGCTCTGTTTGGTCGAGCATGCCCAGTGGACACTGTATGTGGACAATGTCAAAGAACTTCATTCTTAATATGTATATACCCGGTAGTGGTGTCCAGTGCGAGCGACGAAGGGTTTCTGAGTCCAGTGTTGAGGAGGACGGTGGGGTAAAGTCCGTTAGCCTTCGCCACTTCAACAGTCTTCCTTTCAGCATCGCACCAGTACAGGTTCTTCCCAATCCAGTCCACTGCCAGGGCACTTGGCACGGACGTCCTGTGGACAACCTGGGGAACCAATAGAAACGCTACGTACAGCTTTCAGCCAAATTTACAATTTCCCTTTTAAATAACTGATAGATGTACGCACATAGTCTACAAACGTCTTTTAAATATATACAGCCTATAAAACATATATACAGTCTACAAAACATACATATACTATATAAAATATACAAAGTCTACAAAAACATATAGTCTATAAAACATACATACAGTGTGTTAGCCATAGATCCAGTTTAAAAAACATACAGAGAGCTTTAAAAACATGCAGTCTATTAAACACGTCTGCAGTCTACAAATGCCAACCACTTGCCAACAATCCTAACAACTAGCTGGAATACCCTAGCAACTGCCTAGCAATACCATAGCAGCCAGGTGGCGTACCATAACAACCATCTAGCAACCAGCTGGAATACCTAGCAATCGCTTAGCAACACCCTATGAACCACCCTAGCAACAACACAGCAACCAATTGGGGTAACAAATCAACCACCTAGCAAAACCCTACCAACACCATAGCAACCAGCGGTGTACCATAACAACCTTCTAGCAATGCCCTAGGAACCAGAAGTGATACCATAGCAACTGCCTAGCAACCAGCTGGGATACCCTAGGAACCACCTAGCAAACACCCTAGAAACTAGCTTGGATACCCTAGCAACTGACTAGCAACATCCTAGCAACTAGTTTGGATTACCTAGCACCCAACCAGCTGTTATATCATAGCAACCATCTGGGTTACCAAAAACCATATAAAACATATATACAGCCTACAAATTATAAATACAAACTAAGTGCCAATTTTCCACAGCCTAACACCAAAGCAACCAGCTGGTGTACCACAACAATAGCCTAGCAACACCCTAGCAAACAGCTGGAATACCTAGCAATTGCCTAGTAACACCCTAGGAACCACACAGCAACACTCTAGCAATCGGCTGGGATACCATACCAACCACCTAGCAACACTTTAGCAACTGACAAGCAGCCAGCTGGGATACCCTAGGAACCGCCTAGCAAACACCATAGAAACTAGCTTGGATACCCTTGCAACTGACTCGCGACAACCGAGCAACCAGTTTGGATTACCTAGCAACCACCTAGCAACACCCTGGCCACCACACAGCAACACCCTAGCAACCAGCTGGGATACCAAAGCAATCGCCTAGTAACACCCTAGGAACGGCATAGCAACACCCTAACAACCACCTGGGATACCATAGCAACTGCCTAGCAACACCTTATTAACAGTTTTCAAACTGCTTATGCTGCACAACCATCCTGCAACTACTTTAGAAAGTGAGCTTATATATATATAACACGCAGGACACGATGATTAGTTTTATGTGAGGGAGTAAATGTGGCTCTGATGAGCGGGCTCCTATTTAAAGCAGCCAATTTCCTCCCACAGCGCCCCCTAAAACACATCACACCCATCTTTTTATTGAGTGTTCTCTTCAAAAAAGCCAAACAAACAACATAACCATAAAAAAAATTCCCAAAAAAACAAATCACAAACAACAGGGACTGTGTTCCAGTGCCTCACCCACAATACATTAATATGATAATAAGCGTAGTACATTAACGAGGGTTACAGGGCAGGAAACAAAGCAGAAGAACATCAGTGCGTAAGCGCTGGAACATGTTTAGATGGTAATTTGGTGGATAAACAGTCTTGTTCTGGCCCCCTTTCATCCAGCCGCATGCAAATGAGCTTCAAAATACGCTATGAGGGCAACAGCACTGGTAATTATCACAACTTACAAAACCCCCCCCAACCCCCCCCAAAAAAAAACTCTCCCTCACAACATAAGCTTTAAAAACTTCTCTTACCGACGATTTACTGTTTGTAATGTTTGGAAAATAAATAAATCCCCTCCTGTTCCCAACAAACAATGCGGCCCCCAGCTGGCGCGCACGCCCAGATCTTTTAATCATTTCATCTGTCAGCTGTTCAGGGCCCGCCGCTGCGTTTAAGAGAAGAGAGCTCGCTTTGAGTTCCTCGCTCTCATCCCAGCCGCGGCCGCGCGCCGGAGCCAAGCCTGAGCGGGCCCCGGCGAGCCCTGCGGCAGCAATTAGCGAGGAATTTATTGCCGTACATATGGGGGGGAGGGCGGGATGGGTGGGCGTGAAGAGAGGCTGAGGAATCTCTCCGTTCAAAACAAGTCAAACTCATTTGGAAGGTGCTGACACTCGTTAACGAGGTCTGACGGTGGTCTGTAGCAGCGGGAGAGCTAACGCCGTCTGAATCTGATCACATTACAGGTCTGATTCAGCAGTTTAGCTCCACCTGTTCAGTCTACAGCAGTTAAGCTCCACCAGTTCAGTCTACAGCAGTTTAGCTCCACCCATTCAGTCTATAGCAGTTTAGCTCCACCCATTCAGTCTACAGCAGTTAAGCTCCACCCGTTCAGTCTATAGCAGTTTAGCTCCACCCATTCAGTCTATAGCAGTTTAGCTCCGTACATTCATTTGGCCTACAAGGGTTCAGCTCCACCCATTCAGCCTGCGGGTGTTTAGCTCCACCCATTCAGCTTACAGCAGTTTAGCTCCACCCGTTTAGTTTAAGCAGTTAAGCTCCACACATTCAGTCTACAGCAGTTTAGTTCCACCTATTCAGTCTACAGCAGTTAAGCTCCCTATTCAGTCTACAGCAGTTTAGCTCCACACATTCAGCCTACAGCAGTTTAGCTCCACCCGTTCAGCCTACAGCAGTTTAGCTCCGTACATTTATTTGGCCTACAAGGGTTTAGCTCCACCCATTCAGCTTACAGCAGTTTAGCTCCACCCATTCAGTCCATAGTAGTTTAGATCCACCCATTCAGTCTATAGCAGTTTAGCTCCACCCATTCAGCTTACAGCAGTTTAGCTCCACCAGTTCAGTCTATAGTAGTTTAGATCGACCCATTCAGTCTATAGCAGATTAGCTCCACCCGTTCAGTCTATAGTAATTTAGATCCACCCATTCAGTCTATAGCAGTTTAGCTCCATTCATTCAGCCTAAACAGTTTAGCTCCACCTATTTAGTCTACAGCAGTTTAGCGCCACCTATTCAGTCTACAGCAGTTAAGTTCCAGCCGTTCAGTCTATAGCAGTTTAGCTCCACCCATTCAGCTTACAGCAGTTTAGCTCCACCCGTTCAGTCTATAGCAGTTTAGCTCCATTCATTCAGCCTAAACAGTTTAGCTCCACCTATTTAGTCTATAGCAGTTTAGCTCCACCTATTCAGTCTACAGCAGTTAAGCTCCACCCGTTCAGTCTATAGCAGTTTAGCTCCACCCATTAAGTCTATAGCAGTTTAACTCCACCCATTCAGTCTATAGCAGTTCAGCTCCACCCATTCAGCCTATAGTAGTTTAGATCCACCCATTCAGACTACAGCAGTTTAGATCCACCTATTCAGCCTACAGTAGTTTAGATCCACTCATTCTGTCTACAGCAGTTTAGCAGTTTAGGTTAGCCCCACCCGTTCCTGTAGAAGTGAAGCGGAGTGCTGGAGTGTAAGATGTTGTTCCTGGCTGTAGGACATCTGAAAGGAGCAGCTGAACGTTCTTGTGGATCTGAATACCAACGTAGCCTAACATACACCCACTGTACCTTCAGATCACTGCCATTGAGACGCATTCTGTTTATCCTGCGTCCACTCGGCCTGCTCGTATCAATCCAGAAGATCAGCTCCTTCCTGTAGTCGAAGTCTAGAGAGAGAACATTACTGAGCCCCTACAGAGAGAGAGAGAGAGAGAGAGAGAGAGAGAGAGAGAGAGAGAGAGAGAGAGAGAGAGAGAGAGAGAGAGAGAGCCAGGAGCGATACGAAGAGGAAAGACAGAAAGAAAATGAGAGAGGCCTTTATTAAAAAGCCATAAGCCCTATAATAACGATCTTAAACCATTTAAAATTTATATGTGCTGATGATCTAATTGCCTCCGTTCTCCAATAAAACAACAATCCACTCTGCAGGTCATTAACTCAGTGACCAACGACCAGCGGCTATTAAAACCATCTAAGTGAACCAGTAATGACCCGCAGCCTGTTAGATCAGATCACAGCACAGTTCAAACAGACTGCAGTGACAGAACAAGAAGACTGTAAACCCTGCTGTACTATCAGTTCACAGTCTGTACTTCCACTAAGTGGCCACTTTATTAGAAACACCCACCTTGTGCTTCCACTAACTGGCCACTTCATTAGAAATGCCAACCTTGCGCTTCCACTAACTGGCCACTTTATTAGAAATGCCAACCTTGTGCTTCCACTAACTGGCCACTTTATTAGAAACAGCTACCTTGAACTTCCACTAACTGGCCCCTTTATTAGAAATGCAAACCTTGTACTTTGACTAACTGGCCACTTTATTAGAAACACACATCTTGTACTTTCACTAACTGGCCACTTTATTAGAAACACACATCTTGTACTTTCACTAACTGGCCACTTTATTAGAAACACCCACCTTGTGCTTTCACTAACTGCCCACTTTATTAGAAACACCCACCTTGTGCTTTCACTAACTGCCCACTTTATTAGAAATGCAAACCTTGTACTTTGACTAACTGGCCACTTTATTAGAAACACACATCTTGTACTTTCACTAACTGGCCACTTTATTAGAAACACACATCTTGTACTTTCACTAACTGGCCACTTTATTAGAAACACCCACCTTGTGCTTTCACTAACTGCCCACTTTATTAGAAACACCCACCTTGTGCTTCCACTAAATGGCCACTTTATTGGAAACACACATCTTGTACTTCCACTAACTGGCCACTTTATTAGAAACACCCACCTTGTGCTTTCACTAACTGGCCACTTTATTAGAAACACCTACCTTGAACTTCCACTAACTGGCCCCTTTATTAGAAATGCCAACCTTGTACTTTGACTAACTGGCCACTTTATTAGAAACACACATCTTGTACTTTCACTAACTGGCCACTTTATTAGAAACACACACCTTGTACTTCCACTAACTGGCCACTTTATTAGAAACACACATTTTGTACTTTCACTAACTGGCCACTTTATTAGAAACACCTACCTTTATTTTCACCAACTGGCCAATTTATTAGAAACACCCACCTTGAACTTCCACTAACTGGCCACTTTATTAGAAACACCAACCTTGTACTTCCACTAACTGGCCACTTTATTAGAAACACCTACCTTAAACTTCCACTAACTGGCCACTTTATTAGAAACACACATCTTGTACTTTCACTAACTGGCCACTTTATTAGAAACACATACCTTGTACTTCCACTAACTGGCCACTTTATTAGAAACACACACCTTGTACTTCCACTAACTGGCCACTTTATTAGAAACACACACCTTGTACTTCCACTAACTGGCCACTTTATTAGAAACACCCACCTTGTGCTTTCACTAACTGGCCCCTTTATTAGAAATGCCAACCTTGTACTTTGACTAACTGGCCACTTTATTAGAAACACACATCTTGTACTTTCACTAACTGGCCACTTTATTAGAAACACATACCTTGTACTTCCACTAACTGGCCACTTTATTAGAAACACACATCTTGTACTTCCACTAACTGGCCACTTTATTAGAAACACACATCTTGTACTTCCACTAACTGGCCACTTTATTAGAAACACCCACCTTTTTTTTACTAACTGGCCACTTTATTAGAAACACCTACCTTGAACTTCCACTAACTGGCCCCTTTATTAGAAACACCCACCTTGTACTTCCACTAAATGGCCACTTTATTAGAAACACACATCTTGTAGTTTCACTAACTGGCCACTTTATTAGAAACACCTACCTTGAACTTCCACTAACTGGCCCCTTTATTAGAAATGCCAACCTAGTACTTCCACTAACTGGCCACTTTATTAGAAACACCCACCTTTATTTTCACCAACTGGCCAATTTATTAGAAACACCTACCTTGAACTTCCACTAACTGGCCACTTTATAAGAAACACCCAACTTGTATTTCCACTAACTGGCCACTTTATTAGAAACACCTACCTTGAACTTTCACTAACTAATCATTTGTTTTTTAGGGTTCTCTGTGTTTGATCGTGGTCGAGTTTGTAATTTGAAGTTTCTTTTTGATTAAAAGATAATTTGAGCTTCTGAAATCTGCTTGGTGCTGCTGATGTCAGCGTCTCTCTGATAGTGATGATGAAAATGTCTGGGGCCCCGTTATTAAAGCCGGAGACACAAAGTTAGAAGAGACTCTGCAGGCAGTAAAGTGAAGCTCCAGGACGCTCCGAGTGTCTCTAATGAGGCTGATCTCAGAGCAGTGGCTCTCGGCCCATCTGTCCGTCACGCTGATGAAAGGCCTGGAGGGGGCGGGGGAGATGCAGGGGGGCTTTGGTGAAGCCGAACTCTCACCTGTTTGAGGAGGGTGTAGTTTGACCCGTCCAGGCTGATCTTTCTGATCTCGTGATGGTCAGCGAGGATGAGAAAGGGCTCCTCGGCTGGACGGAGAGAGCAGACAGAGACGTGTGAGGACCTTGAACTTCTGAACGAGCCTACAGTATCAATCAGACGCTCCCTCTCTTTTCTCTGAGCTTCCACTAAACGAGCTCGAGCACCTGTGACGGCCCTGCAGCTGTGGGGGTCCGCGTCTACTCTCTGGTATCCGTCCACGCACAGGCACTTGTAGGAGCCGTAGGTGTTGATGCACTGCTGGCTGCAGGGGACGCTCTCCACGCACTCGTCCACGTCCACGCAGGTCTGTCCGTCCGCTTTCAGCCGGAAACCCGGCCAGCACGTACACTAAACCAGAACCACAGAATCAGAACATCAGCAGCACTTCAAATCAGTACCTGACCTCACTAATGTTCAATCAAATCCTCACAGCAATGTTCCATTATGGGTGCATGGCTCACTAATGCCCAATCAAAGCCTCAAATCAATGCTCCAACATCAGTTCCTGACCTCACTAACACTCAATCAAATCCACACAGCAATGTTCAACATCAGTACCTGACCTCATTACATTCAAGAAGATTCTCACAGCAATGTTCAACATCAGTACCTGACTTCAATCAAATCCTCACAGCAATGTTCCAACATCAGTACCTGACCTCAGTCAAATCCACACAGCAATGTTCCAACATCAGTACCTGACCTCAATCAAATCCACACAGCAATGTTCCACATCAGTACCTCACCTCAATCAAATCCTTACCGCAATATTCAATATCAACACCTGACCCGACTAATACTCAATCAAATGCTCACAGCAATGTACATCTGTACCTGACCTCACTAATACTCAATCACATCCTAAAAGCAGTGTTCAACATCTGTACCTGACCTCAATCAAATCCGCACAGCAATTTCCAACATCAGTACCTGACCTCAATCAAATCCTCACAGCAATGTTCCAACATCAGTACCTGACCTCAATCAAATCCTCACAGCAATGTTCCAACATCAGTACCTGACCTCAATCAAATGCTCACAGCAATGTACATCTGTACCTGACCTCACTAATACTCAATCAAATCCTCACAGCAATGTTCAGCATCAGTACCTGACCTCACTAACAATCAATCAAATCTTCACAGCAGTGTTCAATATCAGTGCTTAACTTCACTCAGACTCAATCAAATCCTCACAGCTATGTCCAATATTAGTACTTGACCTCAATAATAGTCAATCAAATCCTCACAGCTATGTTCAATATCAGTACTTGACCTCAATAATAGTCAATCAAATCCTCACAGCTATGTTCAACATCAGTACTTGACCTCACTAATATTCAATCAAATCCTCACAGCTATGTTCAATATCAGTACTTGACCTCACTAATACTCAATCAAATCCTCACAGCTATGTTCAATATCAGTGCTTGACCTCACTAACACTCAGTCAAATCCTCACAACAATGTTCAACATCAGTCCCTGACCTCACTAACACTCAATCAAATCCTCACAGCAATGTTCAACATCAACACCTGACCTCACTAACACTCAATCAAATCCTCACAGCTATGTTCAATATCAGTACTTGACCTCACTAACACTCAATCAAATCCTCACAACAATGTTCAACATCAGTCCCTGACCTCATTAACACTCAATCAAATCCTCACAACAATGTTCAACATCAGTACCTGACCTCACTAACACTCAATCAAATCCTCACAGCTATGTTCAATATCAGTACCTGACCTCACTAACACTCAATCTAATCCTCACAACAATGTTCAACATCAGTACCTGACCTCACTAAAACTCAATCAAATCCTCACAGCAATGTTCTACATCAGTCCCTGACCTCACTAATAGTCAATCAAATCCTCACAGCAATGTTCTACATCTGTATCCGTCTGAACCACGGTGAGATGTTTGTTGTCTCAGTAAAGAGATATGAAATGAGGACTAAGCGAAGGTGCCCGGCTGCGGGGCGGTGGAGGTGCAGCTGTGATGGAGAGTGAGAGGGATGAGGTGAGACTCCGGCTCCGGCTGACAGCAGCAGCAGCAGAGTGTCCTTGGCTGTTTGAAGGTGTCTGAAAGTAGGAATGTCACAGCGCAGCCACATCCGCGGTGACACGTGCCAAACTAGCCTGTCCTACCTGCCAGTCTCCCTCCAATCATACGCTCGGCCCGCGCCCGCCTGAGTGTGTGTCAGAGCGGCCTGTCGCAGCTGTCAGCCGCTCCGCTATTCACCGACACCGGCACCTCAACCCCTCTCTCTCCGCCGCGGCTGTGCTCGGCTCACGCGGCTGCGGCTCGCACGGTAAACAGCGGACAGGAAGCTATTTCATCAGCGCGGAGGAAGCTGATTGGCTGCTGCTTTGGTTTACGTTAGTTCCAGAAAGTTTGAGAGAATAAGGAGGTTTCATTACGACTGTGAGGGGTTTTATGAGCTGCTGTCCGTATCCAGGACAACGCCGCTCCACCGGACTTCAACATCTGCCAGCAGCATCAATCTACAGCACCATCTAACCACCTCAGTACAGCCAATGACACGCACTCAGCAGCTCCGACACAACACAACATCCAGCCAACGCCACTCAACACCACTCAAACCCAACACAACCAGCTAACACCACTCAAACCCAACACAACCAGCTAACACCACTCAAACCCAACACAACCAGCTAACACCACTCAAACCCAACACAACCAGCTAACACCACTCAAACCAAACACAACCAGCTAACACCACTCAAACCCAACACAACCAGCTAACACCACTCAAACCCAACACAATATCCAGCTAAAGCCACTGAAACCCAACACAACCAGCTAACACCACTCAAACCCAACACAACCAGCTAACACCAATCAAACCCAACACAACCAGCTAACACCACTCAAACCCAACACAACCAGCTAACACCACTCAAACCCAACACAATATCCAGCTAAAGCCACTCAAACCCAACACAACCAGCTAACACCACTCAAACCCAACACAACCAGCTAACACCACTCAAACCAAACACAACCAGCTAACACCACTCAAACCCAACACAACCAGCTAACACCACTCAAACCCAACACAATATCCAGTTAAAGCCACTCAAACCCAACACAACCAGCTAACACCACTCAAACCCAACACAACCAGCTAACACCACTCAAACCAAACACAACCAGCTAACACCACTCAAACCCAACACAATATCCAGCTAAAGCCACTCAAACCCAACACAACCAGCTAACACCACTCAAACCCAACACAACCAGCTAACACCACTCAAACCCAACACAATATCCAGTTAAAGCCACTCGATACAACTCAAACCCAACACAATATCCAGCTAACACCACTCAAACCCAACACAACCAGCTAACACCACTCAAACCCAACACAACCAGCTAACACCACTCAAACCTAACACAACCAGCTAACACCACTCAAACCCAACACAACCAGCTAACACCACTCAAACCCAACACAATATCCAGTTAAAGCCACTCGATACAACTCAAACCCAACACAATATCCAGCTAACACCACTCAAACCCAACACAACCAGCTAACACCACTCAAACCCAACACAACCAGCTAACACCACTCAAACCTAACACAACCAGCTAACACCACTCAAACCCAACACAACCAGCTAACACCACTCAAACCCAACACAACCACCTAACACCACTCAAACCCAACACAACCAGCTAACACCACTCAAACCCAACACAACCACCTAACACCACTCAAACCCAACACAACCACCTAACACCACTCAAACCCAACACAACCAGCTAACACCACTCAAACCCAACACAACCAGCTAACACCACTCAAACCCAACACAATATCCAGCTAACACCACTCAAACCCAACACAATATCCAACTAAAGCCACTCAAACCCAACACAACCAGCTAACACCACTCAAACCCAACACAACCAGCTAACACCACTCAAACCCAACACAACCAGCTAACACCACTCAAACCCAACACAATATCCAGTTAAAGCCACTCGATACAACTCAAACCCAACACAATATCCAGCTAACACCACTCAAACCCAACACAACCAGCTAACACCACTCAAACCCAACACAACCAGCTAACACCACTCAAACCCAACACAACCAGCTAACACCACTCAAACCCAACACAACCAGCTAACACCACTCAAACCCAACACAACCACCTAACACCACTCAAACCCAACACAACCACCTAACACCACTCAAACCCAACACAACCAGCTAACACCACTCAAACCCAACACAACCAGCTAACACCACTCAAACCCAACACAACCAGCTAACACCACTCAAACCCAACACAACCAGCTAACACCACTCAAACCCAACACAACCACCTAACACCACTCAAACCCAACACAACCACCTAACACCACTCAAACCCAACACAACCAGCTAACACCACTCAAACCAAACACAACCAGCTAACACCACTCAAACCAAACACAATATCCAGCTAAAGCCACTCAATACAACTCAAACCCAACACAGTATCCAGCTGAAGCCACTCAATGCAACTCAAACACAACATATCAACTAATTGAACTACTCAACACAACTCAAACCCAACACAATATCCAGCTTAAGCCACTTAATACAACTCAAACCCAACACAATATCCAGCTAAACCCACTCAACACCACCCAACACAATATCCAGCTAAACCCACTCAACACAGTATCCAGCAAAAGCCACTCAATGCAACTCAAACACAACATATCAACTAATTGAACCACTCAACACAACTCAAACCCAACACAACCAGCTAACACCACTCAAACCCAACACAATATCCAGCTGAAGCCACTCGATACAACTCAAACACAACATATCAACTAATTAAACCACTCAACACAACTCAAACCCAACACAACCAGCTAACACCACTCAAACCCATCACAATATCCAGCTAAAGCCACTCAACACAGTATCCAGCAAAAGCCACTCAATACAACTCAAACCCAACACAATAACCAGTTAAAGACACTCAATACAACTCAAACCCAACACAACAACCAGCTAACACCACTCAATACAACTCAAACCCAACAAAATATCCAGTTGAAGACACTCAATACAACTCAAACCCAACACAATATCCAGCTGAAGCCACTCCATACAACTCAAACACAACATATCAACTAATTGAAGCACTCAAAATACTCAAAACCAAAATAACAGCCAGCTAAACCCACTCAACACAACTCAAACCCAACACAATATCCAGCTGAAGCCACTCAATACAACTCAAACCCAACACAACAACCAGCTAAAACCACTCAAACCCAACACAATATCCAGCTAAACCCACTCAATACAACTCAAACCCAACACAATATACAGCTAAACCCACTCAATACAATATCCAGCTAAAGCCACCCAACACAACTGAAACCCAACACAACAACCAGCTAAACCCACTCAACACAACTCAAACCCAACACAACAACCAGCTAAAGCCATTCAACACAACTCAAACACATCAACTGATTGAACCACTCAACACAACTCAAACCCAACACAACAACCAGCTTAAGCCAATCAATACAACTCAAACACAACAAAATATCACCTAAAACCATTGAACACATCCCAAACACAGCAAAACAACCAACTAATACAACTCAACACAACTCAAACCCAACACAACGACCAGCTATAACCACTCAATACAACTCAAACACAAAATATCAACCAATTAAACCGCTCAGCACAACTCAAACCCAACACAACAACCAGCTTAAGCCAATCAATACAACTCAAACAAAACAAAATATCACCTAAAACCATTGAACACATCCCAAACACAACAAAACAACCAACTAATACAACTCAACACAACTCAAACACAGCACAACGACCAGCTATAATCACTCAATACAATTCAAACCCAACACAACAACCAGCTTAAGCCAATCAATACAACTCAAACACAACAAAATATCACCTAAAACATTGAACATGTCCCAAACACAGCAAAACAACCAACTAATACAACTCAACACAACTCAAACCCAACACAACGACCAGCTATAACCACTTAATACAACTCAAACACAAAATATCAACCAATTAAACCGCTCAGCATAACTCAAACACAACACAACAACCAGCTAAAGCCACTCATTACAACTCAAACACATCAACTAATTGAACCACTCAACACAACTCAAACCCAACACAACAACCAGCTTAAGCCAATCAATACAACTCAAACACAACAAAATATCACCTAAAACAATTGAACACGCCCCAAACACAACAAAACAACCAACTAATACAACTCAACACAACTCAAACCCAACACAACGACCAGCTATAACAATTCAATACAACTCAAACCCAACACAACGACCAGCTATAACCACTCAATACAACTCAAACCCAACACAACAACCAGCTAAAGCCTTTCAACACAACTCAAACCCATCAACTAATTAAACCACTCAAACACAACACAACAACCAGCTAAAGCCACTCATTACAACTCAAACACATCAACTAATTGAACCACTCAACACAACTCAAACCCAACACAACAACCAGCTTAAGCCAATCAATACCACTCAAATCCAACAAAACCAGCTAACACCACTTAAACCCAACACAATATCCAGCTGAAGCCACTCAACACAACTCAAACCCAACACAATATCCAGCTGAAGCCACTCAATACAACTCAAAACCAACACAATATCCAGCTAACGCCACTCAACACCACTCAAACCCAACAAAATATCCAGCTAAAGCCACTCAATATAACTCAAACACAACACAATATCCAGCTAAACCCACTCAACACAACTCAAACATAACATATCAACTAATTAAACCACTCAACACAACTCAAACCCAACACAACAACCAGCTAAAACCACTCAACACAACTCAAACCCAACACAACAACCAGCTTAAGCCAATCAATAAAACTCAAACACAACATAATATCACCTAAAACCATTGAACACATCCCAAACACAACAAAACAACCAACTAATACAACTCAAACACAGCACAACGACCAACTATAACCACTCAACACAACTCAAATCCAACACAACAACCAGCTATAACCACTCAACACAACTCAAACCCAACACAACAACCAGCTAAAGCCATTCAACACAACTCAAACACATCAACTAATTAAACCACTCAACACAACTCAAACCCAACACAACAACCAGCTTAAGCCAATCAATACAACTCAAACACAACAAAATATCACCTAAAACCATTGAACACATCCCAAACACAACAAAACAACCAACTAATACAACTCAACACAACTCAAACCCAACACAACGACCAGCTATAACCACTCAATACAACTCAAACACAAAATATCAACTAATTAAACCGCTCAGCACAACTCAAACACAACACAACAACCAGCTAAAGCCACTCATTACAACTCAAACACAACACAACAACCAACTAATACAACTTAACACAACTCAAACACAGCACAACAACCAATTCAACCACTCAACACAACTCAAACCCCTCTACCTTTATCATATAAAACACCTTTACCTGCCTCTGGTCACACACCTGTTGTGTTACTGTTCGGATGAAGCCGGCTCGTTATTGTGAGAGATAATCTTACTGCCCAGCTTTAATAACGACCCAATGAAAAATTGATAATTATCTAATGAAGGCATTAATAATGACTGAGTGAAAGTATGAATAACGGCCCAATGACTGTATTAATAATAACCGAATGAATATTTAATCCCGGCTAAATGAAAGTTTAACAGCGACCAAACGAGCGTACCTTGTATCCCACAGGCAGGTCCTGGCAGTCCTGCGAGCAGCCGCTGACTCGGCGGTTCAGACACTCATCGACTCCGCAGCTGCGCTCGTCCGATTGGTCGCCGCAGTCGTCGCGGCGATCGCAGACGCTGCCCAGCGGGATGCAGCGGCCGTTGGCGCACATGAAAACCGACCCGTTGCACAAACTTTCTAAAACACACACGCACGGACCACATGAGATGAGACCTGGGCTCAAGGCCTGTCTATTCATATGATATTATAATGTTATTAACATGTAATAACACATGAATAAACAGTAATAGTAAGATTATTGGTAAATTGGTGGAAGACTGATTAACTGAAACATGTTTTATTGATATTCCATATGCCAGGAATACAGTAGGCGGCTGAAGCCACTCAACACAACTCAACCCCCCACAGCAACCAGCTAACACTACAACTCAAACCCAACACAATATCCAGCTAGGACCACTCAAAACATCTCAATCACAACAAAACAACCAACTAACACCACTAATCACAACTCAAACACAACATATCAACCAATTAAACCATTTAACACAAAACCAACACAACAACCAACTAAAACCAATCAAACTCAACACAACAACCAACTAAAACCTATTAACCCAATTCAAATTACAGGCAACCAGCTAAAATCACTGAACATAACTCAAACCCAACACAACATCCACCTAACACCACTCAACACAACTCAAACACAACACAACAACCAATAACACTCAACACAACTCAAACCCAACACAACGACCAGCTATGACCACTCAACACAACTCAAAACCAACACAACGACCAGCTATAACCACTCAATACAACTCAAACCCAACACAACGACCAGCTATAACCACTCAATACAACTCAAACCCAACACAACGACCAGCTATAACCACTCAACACAACTCAAACACAACACAACAACCAATAACACTCAACACAACTCAAACCCAACACAACGACCAGCTATAACCACTCAACACAACTCAAACACAACACAACAACCAATAACACTCAACACAACTCAAACACAACACAACAACCAATAACACTCAACACTGTTCAAACCCAATGCAAAAACCAGCTAACATCACTCAACACAACAACCAACTAAACCATTTAACACAAAACCAACACAGGAACCACCTAACACCACTCAACACAACTCAAACACAACACAACAACCAATAACACTCAACACTGTTCAAACCCAATGCAAAAACCAGCTAACATCACTCAACACAACTCAAACCCAACAAAATACCCAGCTTAAACCACTGAACACATTTCAAACACAACAAAACATCCAACTAAAACCAGTCAACACAATTCAAACACAAGGCAACCAGCTAACACCACTCAAACTCAACACAACAACCAACTAAAACCTATTAACACAATTCAAATAACAGGCAACCAGCTAAAATCAATGAACATAACTCAAACCCAACACAACAGCCACCTAACACCACTCAACACAACTCAAACCTAATAAAATACCCAGCTACAACCACTGAACACATTTCAAACACAACAAACTACTAACACCACTCAACACAACTCAAACACAGCACAACTACCAACTAAAACCAATCAACACAATTCAAACAGAAGGCAACCAGCTAACACCACTCAACCCACCTCAAACAACACAACGACCAGCTATAACCATTCAATACAACTCAAACACAAAACAACGACCAGCTATAACGACTCAATACAACTCAAACACAACACAATGACCAGCTAAAACCACTCCATACAACTCAAACCCAACACAACGACCAGCTATAACCACTCAACACAACTCGAAACCAACACAACGACCAGCTATAACCATTCAATACAACTCAAACCCAACACAACGACCAGCTATAACCACTCAATACAACTCAAACCCAACACAACGACCAGCTATAACCACTCAATACAACTCAAACCCAACACAACGACCAGCTATAACCACTCAATACAACTCAAACCCAACACAACGACCAGCTCAATACAACTCAATCCCCCACAGCAACCAGCTAACACAACAACTCAAACCCAACACAAAATCCAGCTAGGACCACTCACCACATCTCAATCACAACAACACAACCAACTAACACCACTCAATACAACTTAAACACAACACAACAATCAACTAAAACCACTCAAACTCAATACAACAACCAACTAAAACCTATCAACACAATTCAAATAACAGGCAACCAGCTAAAATCACTGAACATAACTCAAACCCAACACAACAGCCACCTAACACCACTCAACACAACTCAAACCCAACACAACAGCCACCTAACACAACTCAAACACAACATATCAACCAATTAAACCGCTCAGCACAACTCAAACACAGCACAACGACCAGCTATAACTACTCAATACAACTCAAACCCAAAACAATGACCAGCTATAACCACTCAATACAACTCAAACCCAAAACAACGACCAGCTATAACCACTCAATACAACTCAAACCCAACACAACAACCAGCTATAACCACTCGATACAACTCAAACCCAACACAACTACCAGCTATAACCACTCGATACAACTCAAACCCAACATGACCACCTATAACCACTCAATACAACTCAAACCCAACACAACGACCAGCTAAAACCACTCAATACAACTCAAACCCAACACAACAACCAGCTAAAACCACTCAATAAAACTCAAACCCAACACAACGACCAGCTATAACCACTCGATACAACTCAAACCCAACACAACGACCAGCTATAACCACTCGATACAACTCAAACCCAACACAACGACCAGCTATAACCACTCGATACATCTCAAACCCAACACAACGACCAGCTATAACCACTTGTTATAACTCAAACCCAACACAACGACCAGCTATAACCACTCGATACAACTCAAACCCAACACAACGACCAGCTATAACCACTCGATACAACTCAAACCCAACACAACGCCCAGCTATAACCACTCGATACAACTCAAACCCAACACAACGCCCAGCTATAACCACTCGATACAACTCAAACCCAACACAACGACCAGCTATAACCACTCGATACAACTCAAACCCAACACAACGACCAGCTATAACCACTCGATACAACTCAAACTCTGATTAGCTGAAACATGTTTCATTGATATTCCATATGCCAGGAATACAGTAGGCGGCTCCGTCGGCAGATACGTGAGTGAACAAGTTAGATTAAAGAAGACGTGAAGCTGTGAGGGTAACTAACTTTGGCACACCTGCACACACACACACACACACACTCTCACACCCTCTCTCTGCAGTTGGCTCTGTTTCTTGCCATCAAAGCAAAAACTGGAGAGGGAAAGAAAAAAAAGGAGTAGTGAAAAGCAGCGTGAGTGCTGAGCCTCCAGAGAGAGAGAGAGAGAGAGAGAGAGAGAGAGAGAGAGAGAGAGAGAGACAGGTGTTACTACAACTCCCAGAAGGCCCTGGAGTGCTGGGACCTGTCAATCAAACAGGTGTGGAGAGAGAGAGGCCTTGCCTGCGGCGGAGCACTTGGGGTTCAGTGGCGGCTCGTCTGATTGGTCGAGACAGTCGGGGAACCCGTCGCACTCCCATTGAGCGCTGGGTAAACACCGCCCGTCTGCGCAGCGAAACTCAGCTTCCAAACATACGCGGTAGTCTAGCGGGAGAGAGAGAAAGAGAGAGAGAGAGAGAGAGAGAGAGAGAAAGAGAGAGAGAGGGGAGGAGAGAAAGAGAAACGACTAATTCTTTCACTCTCTTGCTTGACCCACTTAGTCACAGTCTTTGAGGCAGTGTCAGCCGAGTAACCATACAGGTGGTGTTAGTGGTGTGAACTCATGTTCAGTGTCAGCGGTGCAACTGAACAAGCAGTGTCAACGGTGTAACCTCACAGGCAGTGTCAGATGTTTAGTCTTCGAAGCAGTGTCAGCCAAGTAACCACACAGGCAGTGTTAGTGGTGTGAACTCATGTTGAGTGTCAGTGGTGCAACTGAACAAGCAGTGTCAACAGTGTAACCTCACAGGCAGTGTCAAATGTTTAGTCTTCGAAGCAGTGTCAGCCAAGTAACCACACAGGTGGTGTTAGTAGTGTAAATTCACATTCGGTGTAAACTCACGTTCGGTGTCAGCGGTGCAACTGAACAAGCAGTGTCAACAGTGTAACCTTAAAGGCAGTGTCAGCAGTTGTTTGGTCTTGCAGGAAAAGTAAGCTGAGTAACCACATAGGCGGTGTTAGTGGTGTAAACTCATGTTCGGTCAGTCAGTAATGTAACTGCATCAGCAGTGTCAATTGTGTAACACTGAAAGCGGTTCAGTCTGTGTGGCCTCACAAGTAATTTAACCTCACTGGTAGTGTCATTGGTGTAACTTGACAGCCAGTGTCAGATGTGTAAGTATATAGTAAGAATCGGTAATGTAACTGCAAAGGCAGTGTCAGAAGTGAAACCGTACCAGAGGGGTCACTAATGCAGTGACAAATAAAGTATTAGTAGTGTAACTGTACAGGTTGTGTCAGTAGTGCATTCACAAAGGCAATGTTGGTGTAGCCTTGAAGGCAGCATCAGAAGCATAACCACAAAGGTAGTGCCAGTTGTGTAACTGTACAAGCAGTGTCAGGCAGTGTCAGTAGTGCAAACACATAGCGACATAGGCACACTTAGTGACTGTTGGCAGTGTAGTAGCACAGGCAGTAACAGTAAAGTAACTGGACAGCCAGTGTCAGCAGTGTAACCACAATATCAGTGCCTGGATTCAATAGTGCAACCTTGCAGGCAGCTTCTACAGTGTCACCACAAAGTCAGTGCAAGGTGTAAATGACAAGGGCAGTGTCAAAAGAGGTAGTGCCAGTAGCGTAAGCCGAAGGCCAGTGTAAACAGTGTAACTATACAGGCAGTGTTAGTAGTGCAATCACAGTGTCAGTAGTGTAACCTTGCAGGCAGCATCTGTATTGTCACCACAAAGTCACTGCTTGTTGTATATTGCAAAGGCTGTACCAAAAGTGCCACTATGCAGGTAGTGTCAGTAGCGTAAGCTTAAGGCCAGTGTCAACAGTGTAACCTAGCAGGCAGCATCCGTAGTGTCACCACAAAGTCACAGCTTGTTGTAAACTGCAAAGGTAGTGTCAAAGGGCAACTATCCAAGTAGGGTGTATACAGGCAGGGTTACTAGTGTAATCTGTAGTGTCAGCACAAAGTCACTGCTTGTTGTTTATTGCAAACTTGTAAAGTGCAAAGGTAGTGTCAAAAGTGCAACTATCTAGGTAGTAGCATAAGCTAAAGGCAAGTGTCAACAGTATAACTACACAGGCACTGTTAACAGCGTAACCTTGCAGGCAGTATCTGTACTGTCACCACAAAGTCACTGCTTGTTGTATACTGCAAAGGCAGTTCTAAAAGTGCCCCTGTGCAGGTAGTGTCAGTAGCGTAAGCTTAAGGCCAGTGTCAACAGTGTAACTACACAGGCAGGGTTACTAGTGTAATCATAGTGTCAGTAGTGTAACCTTGCAGGCAGCATCTGTAGTGTCAGCACAAAGTCACTGCTTGTTGTTTATTGCAAACTTGTAAACTGCAAAGGTAGTGTCAAAAGTGCAACTATCTAGGTAGTAGCATAAGCTTAAGGCCAGTGTCAACAGTGTAACTATACAGGCAGGGTTACTAGTGTAATCATAGTGTCAGCAGTGTAACCTTGCAGGCAGCATCTGTAGTGTCAGCACAAAGTCACTGCTTGTTGTTTATTGCAAACTTGTAAACTGCAAAGGTAGTGTCAAAAGTGTAACTATCTAGGTAGTAGCATAAGCTAAAGGCCAGTGTCAACAGTGTAACTACACAGGCACTGTCAACAGCGTAACCTTGCAAGCAGCATCTGTAGTGTCAACCCAAAGTCACTGCTTGTTGTATATTGCAAAGGCTGTACCAAAAGTGCCCCTATGTAGGTAGTGTCAGTGGCATAAACTGAAGGCCAGTGTCAACAGTGTAAATACACAGGCAGTGTCAACAGCGTAACCTTGCAGGCAGCATCTGTAGTGTCACCACAAAGTCAATGCTTGTTGTAAACTGCAAAGGTAGTGTCAAAAGTGCAACTATCTAGGTAGCAGCATAAGCCGAAGGCCAGTGTCAACAGTATAACTACACAGGCACTGTCAACAGCGTAACCTTCCAGGCAGCATTTGTAGTGCCACCACAAAGTCACTGCTTGTTGGAAACTGCAAAGGTAGTGTCAAAAATGCAGCTATCCAGGTAGTAGCATAAGCTGAAGGCCAGTGTCAACGGTGTAACTACACAGGCACTGTCAACAGCGTAACCTCGCAGGCAGCATCTGTAGTGTCACCACAAATTCACTACTTGTTGTATATTGCAAAGGCAGTACCAAAAGTGCCACAATGCAGGTAGTGTCAGTAGCGTAAGCTAAAGGCCAGAGTCAACGGTGTAACTACACAGGAATTGTCAACAGCGTAACCTTGCAGGCATAACCTTGCAGTCAACAGTATAACCTAAACTACAAAGGTAGTGTCAAAAGTGCAACTATCCAGGTAGTAGCATAAGCTGAAGGCCAGTGTCAACAGTATAACTACACAGGCAGTGTCAACAGCGTAACCTTGCAGTTACATCTGTACTGTCA